>WUAP02050449.1:3201-18256 GCA_015163945.2 Stichodactyla helianthus
ATGATGATGCTAATGATGATGATGATTATGCTGTTGTTGGTGATGATGCTAATGATGATGCTAATGATGATGATGATGATGATGATGCTGTTGTTGGTGATGATGCTAATGATGATGCTAATGATGATGATGATGATGATGCTGTTGTTGGTGATGATACTAATGATGATGCTAATGATGATGATGATGATTATGGTGTTGTTGGTGATGCTAATGATGATGATGATGCTAATGATGATGACGATGATTATGCTGTTGTTGGTGATGATGCTAATGATGATGATGATGCTAATGATGATGATTATGATGATTATGATGTTGTTGGTGATGATGCTAATAATGATGATGGTATTGGTGATGCTGATGATTATAATGATAATGGTGATAATGGTGGTTGAGATGACGATGATGTTGTCTAGTAATGAAAATAGTGATGATGATGTTGGTGATGGTGATAGTGACTGCAGTAGCGATGATGATGATGATGACAATGATGGTGATGGTCAAGATGGCCAAAATGATGATGGCACTAATGCTCCGGTTGAAAAGTAGCTGCATTGTACTCATAATATAAAAATATCTTTTACCTTCAAATTTGAATTCTCCTCGTTTCTGTGGGTCTAACGCTGTAACAATATTTTCAACGTCTGCGTTGGTAAGTCTTACAGTCCTAATCTTTTTGAGAAGAGTTTTGAATTCATCACATCTTATTACTCCTTTTCCACTCTGGTCCCAGGAGTTGAACGCGTCAAGAACAGAGCCTTCTTCTTCCTCTTGGCTCATCTTCTTAATCATCATCTCACAAAACTCATCAAAGTCAATCTCACCACTGCCTGTAATCAACCATCGAAATAAAGCATCAAATTAAATCAATATATTTTGGATAATATTTTTTTAATTTGATTCTCACAGCCAGGCTTCCTATTGAAAAAAACTCTCAATTAGGGGAGGTATGAATGTTTTCTGGAACTACAAAATACACCCTCCTCAGATCCTCCCTACCCTATGAAAATTTCAATCTCCCTCCATGATGGAGGTATGGATATTTTATGATACTACACAATACCCCCTCCTCAGACTTTCCACATTCCTTAGAAATTCCAATCCCCCTCCATTGGGGAGGTATGGATATTTAATAGTACTACACAATATACCCTCCTCAGAACCTCCCCACCCTTTGGAAATTCCAAATTTTCCATAGGGGAGGTATAGGTAATTTCAGAATGTAAATGAAATCTAATTAAATTATTTTTGAACTCTTTGAAAGCATTGAGCTGTTAAAACCTATTTCCCTGTTGTCTTTATAAGTAAAAAAATAAAGGACTCAAAGTATAACTGTGCACTAAAGGTATTGCCTTACCATCCTCATCAACTTCGCTGACCATCTCTTGAAGTTCTTTCTTGTCAACCTTCTCTCCAAGATTTCTCATGACAAGTTCCAGTTCATCAACTGTGATGGTACCACTGCCATCAACATCAAACAATGAGAAGGCATCTTTGAATTCTAAAATCCAGAAAAACTAAGTTGAAAATCTCTAAAGGCCCTGATTTCAAAGATCAAAGTTGAGTTTTTATCAGGATGAGAACCCAAGTGTCTAGGTAAATATCTAGGGATATTAAACATCTCACCTTGCCTCTGGGAATCTGTCAGGGTTATACCAACCTGATTAGAGAAAACATAATTGAGATCATTAAAACATGTTATTATATATTAATAGATGAAATACCTAGTATTTTTAAATGAAATTTTCACATGTGAAAATAACATGTAAACAGTACGAATGGCCATTCTGTGTCTGATATACAAACTTGAGCCATACTGTATATTGCTTATAATACATCTAGGTTAGCTCGATCATGTTTGATTAAAATTTTGAACATACTTGTGAATTTGGCTAAGAAAATCTGCTTTAAAATTAATGCTAATCAGGAAGAATCTGTGTCAGAGATACAGACTCCTTCATGCTTATGGTTTTCTATTGTCTTGTGAAATAACATCACCATGCTTTATAACATTTTACAGCTATTTGAAAGCAATAAGTTTTGTTCATCAATAATCACATAATAAACAGAATATTACATAGGTGGTTTGAGATACAGATTTTATCTTCTTGTGTTGAAAATCTCTCACTTGTTCGCTGTACTCACTTGTGAGAGACCTTTTCAACACTCAAAGACAAAATCTGTATCTCTGTGCACCTTAATGTAATATCCTCTATTTCCTAAATTTTCAAAATGTATAATAAAAAAAATATTGAACTTGGCTTTTACATGATATCATAAATTATTAGGACTTTGAGTCTGTGTTATCCACCTCAGCCTATGGATTTGGCTGATAACAGACCTTGGTCTTGATAATTTACAATATCACACTCAATGCACCATTCTTAAAAGTGTCGTGGAAGTGAGGCTAAGATAGGAATGCAAATAAAATGCCACACAATCCGTCTAGAAAATGTTTGGTTTCTTTTGTACGGTATTTCTATCATTAGCCTTCAAAGTACTGTATACAATACAATACAATAAACTTTATTTCAATTTGAATTTAAGATAGAAAATACTATGTACTTATTGACTGAGTGGGAGGGCCGGACGGGAGAATATCTGGCTCGAGGTTATGCCGTACAGACCAAGCGCAGCAAGGTCCGTACAAATGACCAAGAGCCAAATATTTTCCTGTCCGGCCCAACCTAACTCAGTCAATGAGCATTTTATCATATGACCCGATTTTTATCGTAAAAAAAGGTTGAAAGGACTCCTGCTAAACTTGATCAAAATAGTGCGCGCAACTGAAGAGGGCCGGACGGCTTTTGAGCAGGGCTGGATGGGTTTTTCTGGCCCGCTCACATCAACCTTTTTCCAATGGTTATATTAGAGCATGCGTGCCGGGCCGTATGGGTCATATGATAAATGCTAATATCTTAGCCTGGCCTCCATGGCACTTTTAAGAATGGTGCATTGGCTTCAAAGGTACCCATATTTATAATCATTTTGCATTCCATGCTCCTAATTCCAATCCACTCCACGATTTTATAGTTTTTGGCTTTCTCATAGCAGCAAAGGTCAATGAGGTGGTAACTTTGAATAATTACACTATACTGATGAAATGATTATCGGGTTATACCTCACCAATGGGTAAACGATATCTCGATATGGGAGAAAACCTCAATCTAAAATGTATTCTTAATATAAACAATCAATTAGACACTTCGAAGTTGAAATTCCTTCATACCTTGTCTTGTTTCGAAAACAAAAGAACAGCGAAATCTTCATGAATAACAACGAACACTAACAAATCCCAAGGACAATGAGTTAAATTTTTAGAGCAGCAGAAATCTGGCTTTTTAGCTACGGCAATTAAGGGTGAGAAATGCTTCGAGTTATGTTAGTGGCCTCAAGGTTAAAAAGAGCATTCAATATCTATTTCCTGTACGAGATGTAACCTTCTCTAACTAGATACTGTGTATTAAAATATTCAAAGTTTTGATTAGCGTACAAAGGATTGTTCCGTTCAAATGATTAAATGATTTTGCATACCCTTCCTCGAGGATTCTGTTTGGAGTAACATATAAAGAGAAATTGTTCTTAACACTTTCTTAAATAAAAACTTTGAATTTGTACTGGTTACGAATAGATCCCAACAGCATTTTAATAAAAATTTCTTTAGTCATGGTCTCAAGATAACAGAACAACAAACACAGCTTGTTTGTCTTCTGTGCTCAAGAAAATTGTCGTATTTTAACCCCAGGTTGTTAATCTTTAACTAGAAGCAAGAAATGTTGATCAGGTAATTAATCCGAATTGAAATCAACTTACCATTTTGAAAATCTAGAGGTAAACTGAAATCCAGAAAATAAGAGAGTTTCCACACACAGTATCCTCGTTCCCTGTACCTGAAGTCTGCGTACACTTGATGTTACGTATTCCAAAGCCAAGTCTTCTGATTGGCTGATGAATAATTGCGTAGGTATCAACGCCAACCCCCCATTAAAAATAGAGTACAAAAACTACGAAACAATTTTCGAAATAAGCTGTTCCTGCTCTTGGAAGAAGGACAAATCCCTCGACTGTCCAAGAAGCACAAAACGACACAAAAATCGAGCTTGGTTAAAGTTCATAAAATGTTATTTTGAAAACATGAATTTAATTTTTGCAGAACCCAAACAGAACTACCTGTCAGTCAGGTCGACTGGAAGTCCCTGAAAGGTCACAATTTTTAAAAAGATAAAATTCTTTGATTAATTTCCCTAAAATTCTTCGACTTCAGGATTTCTTCTTGAAAATATTCAAATCAAAGAATTTTTACTTAGAGAACGCGATACTGATGTATAAGACGTTTTAGTCTGTATAGTCCCAATAAAACATTTCAAACTCAAAAGCACTCTAAAAAAGAAGTCGCAAATGACGACACGTCTTTTCAAAAGAGGAACCAAATTTTAATTTGACATCCATATAACTGCATAAAAAAAATAAAATAAACAAATAAATAAATGCTGGATAAAACAGTGAAGTTCTTTGAAAATCATTTCGGATACAGCTATGGTTTCCAATCAGGGAATACCAGTCCAGACAGCTTCCATCTTCCTCTCAACTTTTCTCAAAAATTTCAGTTTCATTCACTTCCCATCTGTATGGAACGCTGAAGAAAAACACACGAAAAATTCAACGTCATTTTGGAAAACATTTGTGTTAAAAACATTTCGTAAGATCTTGTAAACTTCAGGCCTTTCTATCACCAACGTAAGATGTTCTCTTCATTGAGCCCTACTTGAATAATTACATTCCACCAAGCCCGTTACTGAAGCAACTCGTAATTTTTTCCAAGAGATCCTTTCCTGTAGGTCCCGCCATGCGGGAGACTTGGAGAAAAGCTCTCGACGAAGTTCTGTTTTGGTGATTGACGTGTCATTTTCTCCCTTGCTGAGGATGATTTACACCGCTTGCATGGAGGGAACAAAACAGAAATCCAATATTTTATTTCTTGGAAATTGAATGCCTTTTTTGATGGGACTTTTTTCATTAATTTACATCTCCCATTAAAAGGCTATAGAAGAGTGCAAGGGGTGTATTGTTTACACCAATGATTATAGTGGGAAATGGGTCAGTCTCAGGTGAACCTTTGTTTTGTTTTGCCATTTGAAAAGAAGGAAAGAAAGAAAGAAAGAAAGAAAGAAAGAAAACGATAAGATGAGATAAAATTGAATGAGATAACATATATTGAATTCGAAACTTTGCGCCTTCTGCTTGTCATTCTGTCCTGGGACACGCAACAACACTTGTACAGTAGCACGAATGTCAACTTACCTCAAAGAAAACTCATAGGTATAATTGACTTCTTGGTTAATGGTATGCCAACCTTGAGAAAAGGTCTATTGATTCTGCGATTTCATAAATTTTACACCGAGTAGTAAAATAAGTGCGTAAAGGTGAATGCATCCTTTAGACGTGATTCCGTCGAGATTACTCGGACTTGAATCATGACGTCATTACCGGAAATGTGTGTAGCCAAGCTCGATAGCTTCAAAATATTCATTCTTACGTTCAGCAAATTGAGTTTCTTTCGAATGTCCTTTTAGATGTCTTTATAAAGTGCCTTGAAAAACAGACAAAACCAGTTAAACTATAGTCCACGATGTTGTGGTGTTATTCTCAAAGACAGCGGATTCATTCGGCAGACCTTGTTGTAGACAGAAAGAGAAATGTTCTTTGATTTATATAAAATGTAAAGTAGTTTATCTTAAAATTCTAATGAAAAGTTGAATGAAAAGAAGTAATAAAGCTTTAAACTTTGGTGCAAGACGGCTGTAAAAGTGGAAAAACTAGAGCAAAAGGCTGAATTTCTAACTTATAAACGCATTGGACTCTTGTGTCTAAGTTGTCATCGCAATGCAATTCAAGAAGTTTTGGTAGAGTTTTTAGGTTACTTTTACACTGCAGGAACAGAGCTAAAAACGAATTCTTGGTACAAAAAACGATAACAATATTTAGTTTTAGTCGATAAAACTAGTTAAAAATGGACTTACCAAGCTAAGTATTGCACGTTGTCTTAGGTGTTATTATTTCTAACTCGAGGCAAATCTGTAGCGTGTGGCGTTGCTTTATATACCCACGTGACTTCACTCATACTTTCTGACCAATCCGATCAAAGAGCCAGCAGCCAGGAATATCATTCTGGCACTAAATGCATAGGAATCACGCCAGGAATCTAAATCATTTTGTAGGACACTTTTCATTTGGTAGGTTGCATGGAGGGACTCTGATGTCCTTAATGTGTAGCAGAGAGATGTGTAGGGACCACAGAGATAAATGCATGTAATGAACGCTCGCTTAAGATTTTGACGCCTAAATTAGGTTTGTGTTAATTAGTTGAAATCAAAGAGCTTTTAAGAAACAGAAGCATTCTTTTCGCAATAGATTAAAAAACTTATCACGATATTATTTTTAATACCAAATCCCTTCGCAGTGTTTATTGATATCAAGCTATCGTTACAAGCATGTATACGCTACATACAGTGTAGTCAACTCCCATTTACGAGTTATCACATTTTATATATTGATTTTAAAGTTGCTTAATTAAAAACTAAGAGTTTTTCATATTAATTCAAACATGCAGTAATTGTTGATTGTACTTAAACTTATCCGAGCAAAACAGCTGAAGAACGCGTCATTTTATACAAGAATTAAAATGATGATTTAGTTAAAGTCTACAACGAAGGTTAGCCTGACGAGGGTCCTTCCTCTCTTGGAACACGTCCATAGCCCCTGTCATCCTTCAGCACCACCCCAAATCGATTGATGACGATCTCACAGCAACAAAAAACAGAATGGAGCCGAAAGAAGATGCATAAAGGGTACGCAACATGGGATAGAATCCTCCATGTTTCCGGAGAGTAAGCACTCCTTTCAGGTAATGCGAATTCGTTGACTTTTAAATCGAAGGTGTTCATGACCCAGATTCCAATATTAGCGATGCTTAAAAACGCTGAGCACCTACGTACGACCATTGATGAAGAAATATCATTTCCTTGTTCTACGAGGACGAGGGAGCATCTTCTTAAAGCTCTGACGATGAAAAAAGCCTGTAGGGTAAATTGAATAAGCGAGCAGCTACAATCTACGAAAGTCAATTGGAGGTAAAGGCAAGTGAGATTTGTGGCAGGAGCGCTAGCGATGTTCGAACTGGAATTGTAGTCACTAGCGGCTGCAGTGACTTGGAAGGCCGTGAGTAGGTAGCAGCCACTGACCCCAATCATAATCAATGCTGTATCGACGATCGTGTGAGCGGTTTGGTCTCCTGGTGGATGATTCTGCAGGTATCTTAATCCAAATAAGCACAAGAATGACATTACCAAATTAATTGCGATCCTTGAACCAAGATAAGAGTAGACAGCAACTTTTTGGTCATCTTTAAATTCAGTCGCAAACAAAGCCACCATTAGCAAAATGAAAACCAGAATCAGAACTCCAAAGACATACCCACAGATAGCAGCTTTCCAAAATGAAGTTGGCTTTTTTTCACCTTGAGTGGTGCCTTCCTTGCAGCATGCATCACGGAAAAAGTTTTTGATTCGTTCACAACATGTCTTGCGCTGCCTTCTTGGGTTCTCTGCCGAGCTCGAGCCATCTCGGTGCCGATTTTCATTTTCACGCGGTTTCAAGCGGAACCACAAGAGGAAAAAAAGGACTGACGACATTACTGAATATTCGATGCTAAAAGGATACAGAAAGCCGTCGGTTGTTAGTCTAAAGGTCTCAATGTCTTCGAATGGATGACAGTTATTAATTGTAAACCTTGGACGTTGGTGCTTGACAGATTCGTCAACTATGATATAAAACCAAATGCACAGATTGACCGCTATGATGTGCATGAGGAACATCCTCACCCAGCTCGACTCTAAGAACGTCTTGCTGGAGAAACGGCAAAAGAAATAGAGTTGGAAGATCAAGAAGACGACTTTTGTGAAAGAAAACACGGCCTCACCAACCAATTCTTTATGCATGAGTTTTTGGTTTGCAACAGTAATGTTGGTCATATTATTACAACCTAAGCTGAACATGAATGGCAAGACTTCCACGGCAGAAATGAAAGAGCTTCCAATGCACAGAAACGTTACGCCAATTATCAAATAACCATGAATGTGAACCTCGTGCTGACTTCGGGCCAAGCAACATGACCCTGTGTTATTCCTACAATATATGACTCCGAATAACCAGATAATGGAAATCCACATGCACACGGCGAGGAACCAGTAAAGCTTTGAGTAAGTGATGGATGCTGCTTCCTCTATTTCAACAGAAATTGCAAGGGAAATACCAATGGCGATTATACAGATGAAGTGGACCAAGCTTAAGGTAGATATTTCGGCTTGATAAAAGGGAGATTCCATTAAAGACCAAAGATACTTGCAGCATGTTTTGGTATAAGATGGCGGCTGTGGCAGCTCGTCTGCAGCGGTATGATAAGAAGCAATTGAAGAACCTATTTAAAGAGTCATTAAAGAAAACCAAAAACAACTGAGATTTCGGCTCCCTTTGACTGGAATTTGAATGTAAAGGAAATCCATTCAAACTAGAATGGGAGTACTTTCAATCGTGTAGGTCCAAACATACTAAGGGTTTTGCTCCAGGGGCAAGCTCCCGGGTCATTTTGCACAACTACACACGAGAGAGCATGCTGCAGGAGCTTGCTGCATGGTGTGATCATGCTCGCTGATATCTAACCAGTTAAATATCAGGAAGCGTGAGCCGGAGACAAAATTCTGCTCCCGCCACAACCTTTTTTACATGAAATCTTTGGTACACTGGAGCTAGTAAAGCGACCCGGGAGCCTCCCCGTGAAGCACAACCCTTAGTGTCTCTGTGTATGGATCTTATTGTATAGGTGGATGTAATATTTAGAAACCTTTTCATTGTGATGTTAATATGGCATGCAACGATTTTAACAATAGGTTTTGTCACATTGCTTTGTTGGATGATCCAATAGATTTTTGGTTGGCAATTTAAATGACAATTTACTAAAACAAAATACGTCATCGTACACCCAGCAATCCTGTAAGAGTAAATAAAAATATTTATGGGGAAAAAAGGTACATTTCCCCCCTGTTTATCCTGAGTCGGCTAATAAGTTGCCCATTAGACGCAACACAACATCAATACAAACCGCATTCAGGAATTTCTTTGTTAGGACAGAGAATACTTCGCAAATAGTATTAGAACATCTTACTTGATGGTTCTTGCGTGTTTGAGGGGTTCTCCATCATGGTGCATGTGAGTGTTTTGAAACTGAGCACCTAAGAAGGCATCAAAAATAAATGATTGAATAAATGAAAGAAAGAATGAATGAAAGAATGAAAGAATGAATGAAATGAAAGAAAAAATGAATGTCATTTATCTACGTCAGGATATGAAGTAGATTTCTCCAACTTGTTTAGTTTCTAGTGACTCTAAATACAACCTGAATTGCTCGGAACTGAACAAGCTACCGTAAATGCTTATAAATGTCCTATGAATTTGTCTCGTAATAATCACCCAGTTTGAAATATGTAAAATACTCTTTTTGTATTATTTTTGTAACTTGTTACAAACTCAAATTTCTTCTTCGTTTGTAAGTTGTTAAGTCTATCATATTTAACGCTCTCTGAATTACTTTTTAACTTAAATTTATATTTATTTCACACTAATCCTGCCCAGATTAGCTAATAGCTATTTGCAGGGGCGTGTTATATATGTATATATTTTCCAACCTGGATCTATAAATAAACTTGAAACTTGAAAAATAATAAAAAAAAAAAAAAAAAAAAAAAAAATGAACGAACGAATGAATGGATGGATAACTTAATAGATGAATGAGAGAAAGAAAGAAAAAGAATGAATGAATGAAAGAAAAAATGAATGATGGATGGATGGATGGATGTAAAAGAATAAACAAGAAAATCACCAAAGTGCTCGCGTCATAAGTGAAGATGAGAGCTGTAACGCTGGGTAGAACCAAGCGTAGCATTCACTCTGAACTCGAAGTGAACCCGACGCACGTGATTTATTCTTCAAACCACCTAGCGTGTTCCAGCGTGTTGTTTACCTGCGTGGTCAGAAAGATATGAAATATGCTGTCGTCTATTTCCGCACTTGTATAGGCTATCCTCCAACGCCATCAGTAAGTTTTATTTTCACAAAAACAAATTTCCTTCCGTTTGCACACAGACAGGATAATCACAGTACCAATACTCGAACCGACATGCTTATGGCTTTAGATATTCGCTAAACAAACAGCGGAGAGAACACTGAAGTTCAAGAATGATTATTGCGTAGAACAAGACATAAAATGACTTCGGAAACAGACCAAATCTTTGACCTTAGAAAAGTTGATGCGAGAGTTGAAATCAAAGACTAAAAAACTCGAACTGTCCAGGTGATTCAACCGAACAGAAACAGAAATATGGTATGTCATTATGAGCCAAACGTTTTCTCGAAATTAAATAACTAATGTGAATAGCTCAATTTAATTTACTAATGAAACACATAATTAATTCGAAATGTACTTTAGCAGTGGCTGATACGAAGTCAAAATAAAGCGCGGCTTCTTGACCAGTTTTTGGCCAGTTTACTCGCGCCATCGGGCTAAACTGTGTTTCTTAAGTGAGGTGTAGCTGAGCAATGATAAGACTGTGAATTAATGTAAGTTCTAAATTTAACTATAATTCAAATCAAGTAACAGGTCAGGACATTCAACCCAACGAATTCATCTAAACATAACTAAAGTTTCACGCAGTCTAAGTTGACTCTGCCAAGCTGATAACTAGCTCGTAATAAGAAGAGAAAAACAGGCTATGAAGAGAAAAACTGGATAGTTACTTTACCTTTGAAATAGTTTTTCGATCGATAAAAGGGTTGGAAGTTTTAAGATCTAGGTCCTCCAAAAGGAAAGGTTCTTAAAGAGATTTATTAACAGCAGATGGATTCCCGGAAACTGAAATTGATCTTCGATTTCCAAGAAATGGTTAAGTTAATCATGACCATCAATAGTAGTGCCCAGGCTTATTGGAATGACTTATCCTGTGCCTAGATTCATATTTGGTTGAGATAGGATAATTCCAGTTGTTTTGTTACTTTACGAGTAAAAATTTAAAAAAAATGTTAATGACTGAAAACAATCGCAAAATAATGGTCTAGATAGCAGTAAACTTGTCAGAATCGCAAAATGAATAGATAAACAAACAAACAAACAAATAAATAACGACAATAATAATAATAATAATAATTATTATTATTATTACTATTATTATATATTATATTATATTATTATATATTATATTATATATATGATAAATGAACTTGCAGCTATGTGCCATTTTTTTTTTGGCAAAATGCCCCTTACGACTTCCGTTGCTTGCGAACAACTGAGTCCTACTTTTTGCAGCGACTGTACCTCCTGGAAACTATCTGCGCCATTCATTGTGCATTATAGGAAGGGTTAGTCTATATATCACTAAAGTTAGGCTAGGCATTGAGAAGCTACACCAGTGAAGAAAGTTTTTTTGTTCGTGTGAAAAAAATCCTTTGCATTTTCCTTTCCCTCCCCTCCCTCGGGTAAAAACGGAACTGTGTGTCAGTTTCCAAGCCTACGATCGCTATCGTAAAACCCTACGTAATACGAGACAATAATACCCAGTATTAATATCTTAGTTACCAATAATCTCATCTAAACCTTTAAAAACTTACAAATACAGATTCCCTTGTAACCCTTGTAACCCACAGCCTGTTCACCATGTAATCTATGAACTCATTGACAGTTGTCAATAAATATAAGCTCGTACCTAGGCCTTGGCGGAGTATATTATACCCAACGTGCAAAGCGGCCTTTTTCTAAGGTGGCCATCGCTTTGATTGACCCTTTAGCCATTTTTTCGCTTTGATAACCTAGACCATTTCAGTCAGTATACCTCTTACTAGCACAAACTGGCAATCGGAAGTAAACGTTGACATCAGGCACCTTTACTTTCGGTTCCAGTTTTAGAAGCTACACGAGTAAAAAAATCAAACAAGAAATGTTCATGTATACATAGTCGCAATGCTCTATGGGAATTAAAGCATGGTAAAAAAAGACTCTAAAGCTGCTGTTTGGGATACCTGTGTAGCTGAAAGCGAGAAGGAACTAGATACGAACAAAAGATAAAAGCAAATTATATTTTAAAGGAAAAATTTTCAAATCTTGGCGCATTAAATTGTACTAGATTTTAAGCTCTGCTTTAGTGTTTTCGTTTGGTTTTTCCGATTTCTGGGAGAAGACGTGGTTGATGGATTGTCCTTTTCCGTCTGACGCTTCACCTTTCTGCAAGCCTTTCGCTTTGGAATTCCGATTCATCTAAAAGAACGAAAAGAAAACAGCTAAATTTTAAGGCCCAATTAAAAAAAACGGGGTGGGTGAAATTAAGATCATTCGAATGTATCAAGAGATAAAGATATCATTGAGTAAAAAAATCGTATTTAATTTATTTAAAAATTTCATCAGATTTCTAATGCCTTCAGTAAAAGATATTATTCAATCTTAAGATACTAAGTATTTTAAATTTTGCTTGGCGGCCAGTTAGAACCAGCCCCAAATGACCGTGAGTGAGCTCAATACATAGGGCATTATCACGAAGAGGTCACGTGGCCACAACCCCCTTAAATCAACCACTCTTGTCAAAATGGAAAGAGCATCTTGATATTCTCTCCCTTGCCACGAGGGTTTTTCTCCAGGTTCTCCGGTTTTCCTCCCTCCGTAAAAATTAACATGTGAGCTGAGAGTTGTATGCTTAAAACAGTCAATGTAGTGGTAGTGTGTGTGAGTGATAGTGCCCCCAATTAGTGTGAAAAGCGCTAGAACGACTAGGTACTTAAATAAAGAGATTTTTATTTTATTAGTAAGAAGGTGAAGTTTCAGCTTAAGGGTTTGACACAGGAGAAATGGCATGGAATAAATAATTGAAAATTTTATTAGGATTTGTATGAGAAAATGTGCTGGACAGCAAGCTCGTGCAGTCCAGTATTTTCCATACAAACTCTTAGAAAACATTCAATTTTATATTTCATGCCATTTCTCTTGTGTCAAACATTTTGAGATGAAACTTCACCTTCTTACTAATATCGAGATGCTCTTTCCATTTCTGGACTTCATTTTGACAATGGCACTTGATTTAAGGGGGTTGCAGTGGCGGATCTAGAACAATTTCGAGGGGGGTGACCTGATTTCAAGGGGGGTGACTTTACCTAGAGAGCCATCAAATAGCGTTTTCTTAAGTGTATTGCTTTCTCCTTTTTTCTTATAATTTTTCAACTCCAAGGGGGGTGACATGTCACCCAATTCACCCCCCTGGATCCGCCCTTGGGTTGTGGTCACGTGATATGTTCGTACAAATCAAAGTTAATATTAACTCTGTACAAATGGCCTATTCATTCGCTATTGAAGTGATACATCATTACATGACGGTTGGCTGTATAAGACATATTTAACGACTCGCTGTTCGGACTCACCAAGAATCGTCTGATAAGCAACCCTCCCACCACAAGTGTTATTCCAAGACAAACGCCACCAGCAACTAAACCCAAAGGGAACGCCACGCCAGTCAGGGATTCCGGTTGCTCATCTCTTTCTTCTTCTATCGTAAAGTGGAAAATGCCGTTGGCTCGTAGCGAAACATCATCGTCTAGAACAAGACTAAAGGTCCTGTCTTTGATCTGAATAATCGATAAGATAAAACAAGGTTTCGAAAATATCTACAGCAATACCTCTCAGAAATACAATCACCCATATGCTATTCGGCCCTAGCATATCAATTAAGACAGACAGAAAATAAAGTACCTTTTTAGCATGCAGTAATGCAAGTTCGTACTTTCGGGAATAAGGTTCCAAATGAACGGTAATCGATAAACTAACCTCTGCTTTGAGTTTCTGGACAGCTTGGTTTATTTTTTCATCAGCTTCTTGCTCGTTCGAGTCTCTCGCAATGTCAAACGCTACCTTGATGCTTCCTTCTTCCAACTACGAGGAATGAAGACGTAAGCAAGTTATTGATATGAGTAGGAGTGCAAAGATATTGAGGTGACTGGCGATTAGGAGAGAGTCGTGCTGACAGATGACACGAATGATGATGATGATGATGATGATGATTACTACTGCTGCTGATGGTGATGATAATGAGTACAGTGGTGGTGATGATTAAAATGAATAAAAGATTATGAGAATAATAACAATGATGATGATGGTGATGTATGTGATGATGGTGATGTTTATGTTGATGATGTTGATGGTGATGGTGATGATGATGGTGATGGTGATGACGGTGATGTTGATGATGATGAAAATGAAAGATAATGATTAATTCACCAGTTTCCATACATTGGTTCACTGTCCAAACACAAAGCTCTCGAGCGAGGCGTCAAGGTCCAGTGGCCTTAGTTTCAAAGGATTATGAAAATATCCCCTTGGAGCCTCGGCTGAATGCTTTGTGTTTGACCAGTGAACCGATGTATGGAAACTGGTGAATATGGTAGTTAATTATCGACTTGTTCATACCCTGACATTTTTAACTTCACTTTCCAGTACTTCAAACCTTTTTGCTGCATCTCTGATGACCATCCTGTTTAAAAGGAATAGACTTGATTCAAACAGTCTATTTCAAAATACGAGTTTTTTTTTTTAACTGAAAAATATACGAAAAACCATAAACAAACAAACAAACAAACAAACAAACAAACAAACAAACAAACAAACAAACAAAATAACACGACAACAATGAAATTTGTTTTTTCCGTTTATTCCGTTGAGCTTTCGAATATATCTTTTCGTCATTTTTGTGAACCGCGTTACACGTGATGACAATTTGTCAAGCATATGACGTCATGGACGTCATGTTGAATTAATAAAAACGCATATTTTCCAACCATCACTCCCTGTGAGGGCTCTTCCGTGAGGTTTGCTCCACACACACTAACACTACCAGGGTTCGTGCTGAGGTAAAAATTTAAAATTCCAGGAGTATTCCAGGAGTATTCAAGGACCCAAATATGATTTTTC
>WUAP02050560.1:0-18253 GCA_015163945.2 Stichodactyla helianthus
GGGGTGTTCTTTTTAAATATGATATTTTTAAGAACAGGGAGGCAATATTTTAAATGTCACGCAATATCTGCAAAAAGTCATTGTAATGCCACTCCCATGAAAAGCAACTTCCGGGTCCAAAATGAATATCAGTTCTGTCAAGATTTTTCTCTGTTTTTTTTTCTTCATATCAGGAATTTTGGTACAGAATTCTGATTGCTGCAGTTGGGAGATCGATTGTGAATAATGTTTTTGCTTTATTTTACCGGATTTTGTGAAACACTTGACCCGGAAATACGTCACATCTTAAAAGCTCTTACGTCCTCCTCGGTTTAGGCGTAGTGTTTTCCCATTACAGATCACATGTCATTCCCTTGAATTACGCTTCTTTGTCTCTCGGAAACGTTTGATAAAGATACATATGTAGGGTGAGTCTCAAACAAAGAATGGTATTCCTATAAGAGGATGATGACACGTGGTCTGAAACAGGGGGAACATTCCACCAAAATCGAAGAGTTGTATTGCTGTGTTAGCTTGGCTTGCTTAGAGTGATCTAAACCTCAGTCGTAGCATCCCAAAATTTGTTTTGTTTTTTAATTATAGTTTTGATTGGGCCAAAACAAAACTTGACAGGCAACAAAGAAGAAATATAGTACTAGTTGAATGCATACATCTGAAGCTGATGTGTTTATTTTTAATATTATGATACAGACTGAGCAACCTATATTTTTGAGTTAACAAAGTTGTCAATGATTGATAGGGCAGAATTGATACAGCCATCAAAATTAGAATGTACAAATGCGTCCCCACCAGCTATAGCTAAAGGTGAATGATGTAGTACCAAACAACCAGGTGCTCCAGCTACTGGAGTCGATACCTGTGAATACCGCCATTTTTGAAATTTTGTGCTTTTTGGTTTTGGAAGGGTGGGTAATAGTTCATGTGTATGTTGTAGGATAATTTCTTCAACTTGTTTTGGTTCGGATTCTAAGTGCTGGATTCCAAAGGGAACACTAGTGTGAAGGACTATTGAAGGACCAATAGTTTTATCATCTGTGGAAAAAGTGAGGGAAACATCCTTGTTAATGTTAGTTGTTAGTGTTTATCATTACCATTTGTAATTGTGATCATCACCATTATCATGAACATCAGCATCTGTATCAACAACAGCAACATAATCATCATCAATACCACCATCAACATTTTTGTTACTTATACTGCCACTACCTTCAGCAGCAGTAACAGCAGCAGGATCATGATCATCACCATCAACATTTTTGTCACCCATACAGCCACCAACACTATCATCACCATCAGTAGCAACAGCATTAACAACAGTTATACAATGTACCATCAACACTTTTGTCAACCATGCCACCATCACCAGCAGTACTATCATCATCATCATCATCATCATCAACCCTCTTCAAGAGTGTCATACACATCATTATCATTATCAGAAGCAGTATTAACTTGCATAATTTTGGTCATCATTCACAGTTCAGGTCCATATCCACGAATTTCTTATTGGTCTGGTTTTCAGAATTGTTTGGGGAGGGGAGGGGTTGTCTAGGGAAGAAGGTGGAGAGGAGAAAGGGGGAGTAGGAAACAAATTACTGAAAGTTGGTCCAGTTGAAACCAGACCAACCGTACCAGTGGATATGGCCCTGCAGTTATTAGAAAGGAGAAATCTTGGCCAATTTTATAACATTTGAAACAAGGGAATAAATAGTTTGAAAAAAATAATGAGTGCAAATATGGCTAAAGTAAATACAAAAGCAAAGTCAGAAGCAAGGATAGAAGAAAAAGGGATGAGTGACTAAGGGAATGGTAGCAAAGTTGGAAGAAAGGAAGGAGGCACACAAAAAAGAAAAGAAAAAAAAAATAGAAAGAAAGGGTAGGGAAAAAGGAAGGAAAGATAGAAGGAAAGAAAAAGAGGAAAGATATTGCTTACCTTGTCCCCTTTTCTTTGAGTCAACACTCACAAATCGAATACATGGATTGCCAGTAATATAATTTGCTGTCCACGGCAGTGTAATAGTAGTTCCTGGTGTGTAAAACAAACCAAGTGCATATCTAGAAGAGTATCTCACAGCTTCAAGGGTTTCTTTATACTCTTTGATATGTGTCTGTATTGATCCTTTGAGATTGAGTAGTTGTGGTGTGGGAATGGTAATAATGATGGAATCAAACACTGATGAGTTTCCTGTCAGGTCTGTGGCCTGCCACTGTGTTGGATTAGCTGTCATACTGACTTCACTGCAGTTTCTTTGATAATGAAGATCTGCAGCTAAAACCCCCACAAATAACAAACAAACAAAATTAACAATTCAAAATTAAATCAAAACCTTAGACATTTCAAGGAACAGGAGCATGAGGGCTGCTATACACTGGCTAGGGGTATCCATAAAGTGGTGGTGGCAGGTCATGGGACTGACCTTTTGAAAATTTCTGATAGATTTGAAAATTAATTTTGATGTAATTTTTGGGCAAAAGTGGGGGAAGGGGATGACCTAATTCCAGCTACCACATGAAACCTCTGCAGGTACTGAGAAATACTTAATATATTACATATTACCTATAAAATTCTTTCCAAAAACCTTAAAATTCATACCACTAGCTAGCCATGGGATTTAATTGGCAGGCAGTACTTTTAAAATCTTCTCCCAATTAAATTTGAAAATGGGGGGAAAAAAAACCCTGGCACAAGGGGCAGGAGATTTAATCTCACTGAACATTAAATGGTATTTACAGTGGTTGTGACATAACTTTGGACAAGTGAGTTTCTAGGTTCATTCAGGAGTTCCAAACTTTAACGAACTTCGTTGGCAAATTCGAACTTACTTGCCATGGAGGTTGGGTAATTTGTTAGGACAGTTAGATATTCAGTCTTATTTGCAAATTCTTCTTGTTTTTCTCCTTGATGCCATCCTTAGGCAAGTACAGCCTTTCTTTGGTGGAGCAGCTTAATCAGTGTAACCTTGAAGTTGATTTTAACCAATTATTGAACTTCCATGGGAAATAAGTTCAAAGTTCATTGTGAACTTCAAAGGTCAAATTGAACTTTGGAACTTCTGAACCAACTTCAGAACCCACTCATTAAAAGTTATGTGAAATGCACTAGTGTAATATTGTACCTGATTGTTTGAGGAAATGTTTAACAATGTAGCTAGCTCCTTTTGTTGCAATAAAGTGTTTCACACCATCTTGTTTTTTCTCTCCTTCAATAACACCAGTAAAAGGTACCAGCACTTTGGATGATAGAAGCTCTTGATAAAAACTATGAAGAAATGTAATGAAGCATTGGTCATTTACCCAAAATTGTATATTAATTCTGCATGGAGGATTGTTTGGTTAAATGGTCACAATGGTCAGCTTCAGAAAGACACTCCTGCTACTCTTTTTATTGGAGTGTAGCATTGGTAGTCTTGACGAAACATCTGGCTGTGGTCAGCACTATCAATATTACTCAAAAAAGGATATCCCTGCTCAACACTACATGATTATGATGTGATTAGTTCAGCCCTTTTTGATGTACATGTAGCCAGAGTGCACATCTAATGATTCAATATCAGGTACCCAACTGAATACATCTTGATGAAAAGCGAATGGGAATCCAGAGGGTTGATCTGGCAGAAGACACACTGCAAAAAATGCCAGGAATAAAAAATGAAGAGGTGGAATGCTTGTGTGTCTTTCCAAAATAAACCAATGATTTTCCTAGTGGGTTAAAAATTATGTGGAATACCTGGGGTTATAAACAAGTGAAAATGATAATATATATATACTAACTCACATATCCATAACAAGAGGTACATTAAAAGATATTAAAGCTGGTGCAATTATTGAATCAGCAGGCAGTACCTTTCATGTGACTTAAAGTAGCTGGGAGTTGCTGATATATATTGTGCCCCAGTATCTGCTGTGCAGTTAGGGTCGTCAGGGCACCTACTTGTCGTCATGCGGCCACCTGCACCTCTGGACTTTTCCCACACTGTCAAATCTATATTCTGGAATTTTCTTCTCAGTAAAGATGCTGTTAGCGAACCAGTTAGTCCAGCTCCAACAATGAGCACCCGGCCAGGAATACTCATCTCTGATTGGCTGTTGTCCTGCATGTGCTGCAAGATGTCAAGTGACATGTTATGACATTTTGTTTCGTAAACTGTGTATAAAAGTGGCTTCCCTGCTAGCAGACTCTTACCTTTCCCCCGGGAAAAAAGTGGTAATACTGACTAAAGTTGCATGGCAGCTCTTGATTCACAATCAAGGTTCACTTGATGTCTTTCATTTGAAAGAAATAAATATTCAATAAATATTCAGCTCAATACATTTTATTGACTTTTTGTATTTAAGTCTAATTGTACTCTTTTACAAGAAAGACCCAAAAATGAAAAAAAACAAAACAAAACAAAACGCTGAAAAACGCTAAAAATCGACTTTCTGTATAAACGATCAATTAGACTTGAAGACAAAAAGTCATTTAAGTGTATTGAGCTGAATATTTATTGAGTTTGGTCTCTTTTTATCCATTTATTTAATTTTCTTCATATCTTCAATAAAAACCATACGGGATACTCAGAGCCATTGCTTGGGCTGCCTGTGCTTACATTAACTGGAACTGTCGCTTTACATCAAAATATAAATCAGAAACTATTCTTACCTCTTATAAAATTAGGAGTATGGCAGACGTAAACGATCCTCGTTACAGATTAAAGAATTAATTTGCGATCAAAACTGAAACAAATTGCAAAAAAACTGAAATTCAAAAGTGAAAATTTACAAATGCGCCTGGTGTATTTTAAGCCAGCAGTTGCGTGTATATCAGCATGCGCGCCTTCAAGAGAAGCAAAAATGGAGGAAAGTTGAAGGGATTCCATCAAAATATTGGCTTTTTTAAACATGTAAAAATCATTTTCTAAGGATTATACTAATATGGGAGGATTAGGCTAGTTGTGTTGCACTCGTAATTCAAGTGTTCGGGGTTCCAAGATGGAATTTGTGCGCAAACTTGTCGGGATTAAGACGAGACCAGGCAGTGATTTGGTGTCTCAATCTAACCAAGATGACGAGCTGTGCCTCAGACATTTGAGGAAACTTTTCATGGAATTCCGTCACTCTCCGACACCTATGAACGTCAAGGACCAAGAAAATGCCTTATACCGTATGCTCCCTCTGTTCTGTAAGATTTTCTCCAACGCGAAGCCGAGTGCTCTGACAGAAAAATTCGGTGACGTTTGTCAGTTTGCAGCTCATGTTTCACAGCTCATGGTGAGGGAGATACGAAAAAGGGCTTCAAATCGAAACCACGAAGTCGCGAGTAAAGCTGTTATGGACTTCTTACTTTCCGATTTAATGGAGGAAACTGGTTCGGGATGGAAATTGTTGAGTAGTTTGAACATTTTAGCAGGAGGAGAGACCCCTGTATTGGAATGTATGGTGGCTGCAAACCTTCCTTCAACTATGGTCAAATGTTTATGGCTGTTTTACGAATTACCACCAGTTGCGGAAGTTAGTGGAAAAACCATCGAAGACCAGTTACAGGACCGTGAAATTGTGCAAAAGGTCTATTCTCAGATTTTGGTGAGGCTTTGTCATTCATCTGCGACGTCGAACGAACTTGTAAATACAGACGACCTGTCGATCTTGTTCTCTGCCATTTCGTGTCCTTGTACCAACAAACATAACATTAGCTGGAGAAGCTGTGTGTCTGACATTCTTATGACGATTACGAGATACGGATTGAATAAAGAGGTCATCAACTATATTCACGGTGAGTACGTTAATTAATCTTCCCTCCATATCGTAAGTGTCAACAGCATCATTAACGTAAGATTCGCTCAATTATCAATTATTTTGAGATCTTTTCTTAATGTGGTTAATCCTTTTTTCCTTGTTGTCTTTTAATCTGATTGCCTTGTGGCTCACTAAATGCTTGAAATCTGGTCAATTTGACATTAAATCCATGTCAGAATTACATTAATAGTTTTTTTTTTTTTTGCTATTTTTTGCTTTGTTTTCCATTGTTGGTTTTCCAGTAACTTAATTACTGTATAAATAATAAATGTAGCGCTAATGATCTCATAGAGTAATTTCTATGAATTTGTGTCACCTGTAGCCATTAGAAGACAATGTTTGATTTCTTTTGACAATCATCATCCTTCGTGCCAGAAGGCGCATAAGGCCGGCCATCTGTTTCAGTAACAATACAACATTTTACAGGGTAAGGTTGTTAGCCCACAGCCCAACCCCCAAACCTGGAGGACCAGAGGAACACACTTAGTCTGGTCCCTACCCTTCAACCTGTTTGGCATGGGTTGCCCTACCAGGAGTACAAGACTCCAGCCGACATAGCTCTAGGGGTCAAAGGGACACACAAACCACCCCACCGCAATAAGGTCGTAACAAGGCAGTTCTTTTGACAATAAGACAGATTAGTCAGAAAGGTTAATAAAAGTAAATTTTGACTTTTTAGTGAGTGAATTACATTTTATTGTAATTATCAGCACAAATATCTCAGAAAATGTGTTCAAATGGGGGGGGGGGGATTATTGATCATAAAGTTGAGAAGTGGTTCATATAGAAGGAGACCTAGAGAAGGAGACAAAAGTTTCCCTTGCTTGAGATTGGTCTGTGTTGTTTTTAGTCAAAATTAAGTGTGTTTAAAATTACTAGTAAATGGTCCATAATTAAATTATGAACTTGCATTGTTTAATATCTAAACCCAAATTTTTATAAAATGAAATATTGTCAGTCTTGACAGACTTGATGCAATAATTATTTATTAATGATATATAAAATAAAACATATAAAACAAATATTAAACAATTAATGTGGGAATAGACCCCTTGCAGCAATTCCCAAAGCAGTTCAATTTTGAGGACCAAACAAAAATCATACTCTCCTGAAAATCAAAAACTGTTTTCATTGTTTTGTCCTTGAAATGTGTCAGGAATTGCTGGAAAGTGTCTGTTGTATTTTCTGCTGTTGGTAGAATTAATATCCACCCATGATACGAAACAGCATTCTCCTTTCACGTTATTGCTTTAAACCACAGCCAGATATTATGTATTACCTGTTTAGTAAATCATACATATACATTTATTAAAATTTTTTCACAGTATCAATTGCCAATAATTGCCTATATTAGACTGCAAGGGATGTCAGTAAAACCGTTACACACACATACGTACACACACGCACATATTCACCTGCAGAACTGAAGACAGTATGGAAAGTTGTACCATGGTATATCAAGAGAAACCATGAATAAATTAATTACAATTAAAAGTATCAATGTCCCTTGCAGTTTCCTGTTGTCAATTGTCAAGTCAATCAATGGTGTGACAACCGTTTTTGAAATAAGTGTATAATAGGCAGTAAGCAGGAGCTGGATTTTCTAGTACAAAACATGACAGGAAACATAATTGTACTCTTTCACCTCCAATAAAAATTCACCTTCATTCTTTTATGTTTTGTATGAAAAAATGTTTCAAAAGTAGAAGATAAATGGAGTTAAAATTAGTTGATAGATCCTTTGATTTACTTGTTTCTTGTCAACTCAGTACTCGTATTCCCATAATGCTTTATGAGCTTTAATATCTATACAGTTGCCACATACATTACATTGTCCAGCTGCGTTTCTAGCGTGGTTAGTCCTTGTGGTGTAGTGGCTAACACATCAGACTAGTAAACCGAAGACGTGGGGTTTGATTCCCACCAGGGGCTTAATGTTATTTTTCTCTTTATTCTTTCTCTCTATTAAATGAATTATGATAGTCATGTGTGGTACAGTGTAAAGGCTCTTTTCTACTGGCTCTTCCTAAAAGACTTGACGTGTAAGATGGGGCTAGGCAGCTCTCTATGACTCCATTAACAGTTCTGATTTTTCTACTTACTGTTACTTCACTTGTCCTTCATGAGGAAGACTACAAACCTATTGGATATTTAGAAGCAGTTTCAGTATGGAATAGTACTAAGCTGAGGAATTTTTCAGCAATAAATACACCAAAGCATGCTAGATATTTGACCAAAGGATATGGCAAGGTATACGTGAACTTGAGAATCCTGTACTCTTCAAATGGAGCTAGTACCTTCCAGCTCTCATGGATAATATTGGGAGGAGATGTACAGACCAATTCAGGACCTGTTACCAAAAAGACTCCCAAATATCCATGTAAAGAGTGTGCTAAAAGTATTAGGTCTAACCAGGAGGCTATTCTGTGTGTAAAATGTAACTACTGGACACATGCTAAATGTCTGGGCCTCACTAAAGAGAAGTTTAAGTATTATTTGGATCATCCTGATATGGATTGGGTTTGTTTATTGTGTTCTCTACCATTTACTGATGCAGATTACAGCCTTGATGAATCAACTGAGCCTGAAATAATTGTTTCTTACAAATCTCCAATAAGTACAGAACTTCAACAAGGTAACTTGCAACTTGTTGAGGAACAAAAGAGCAGCATCTCATTTGAAGAACAAAGGGACATAGAACAAAAGAACAATCACTCAATTCTTGACAAAAGAAAACACAACTCAAGTGCTGCACTAATTGTGCATTTAAATATAAATAGTCTTCAGAATAAGTTTGAGGAGCTTGTGCTGTTAAACAAGTCTCTTTATGCACAAGTGCTTGTAATATCGGAGACGAAAATTGATAATTCGTACCCCAATAGCCAGTTTCATCTTTCTGGATATACCATGTATCGCAAAGACAGAGTCAAAGGTAGAGGAGGACTTATCGTATGTATTTCTACTACAATTCTATCAAAGAGACGTTCACTCCTTAAAACGTATAAAACACTAGAGGCTGTGGCTGTTGAAATCAAGATAGGGAGATATGATTTTCTTCTTCTCGCTGCATACCGACCTCCCAGGAACTCGAAGAAATCCAAAGATTCATGCATGAAATGTCTTCAAAATGTCAAGGAGGAAGTGAACGAGCTTTGTCAATGGGCTAGCTTCCAAAAGAAATCTATTGTCTTAGTTGGAGATCTTAACTTGGACAGGCTGAGAATGGACCATAGAGAAGGTAAAATCCTAAGATCTCGAAGAGGTTAACAACTCGCAATGCATTATTACAGAACCTACACACATTTTGGCCAATTCACAAACACTTATGAATGTCGTACTACCTAACACCCCAGATATGTTCAAGAGATGTGGTGTTTTCAATCCTGAGGTTAGTGATCATTGTATGATTTATGATGAGATGGTTGAGAAAGTCCAGAAGCATAGAATGAAAATTTTAATTCGTAGACAGATGAAGAATGCTGACTATGATAGTTTCAACGAAGATCTTCTGGAGGCTCCTAGTATAGTAGGTGAAATCTTTGATGATATTGATGACAAGTATGGTTAATGGCATAGCCTTTTCAATAATATAGCAGGAGACTATGCTCCTGTTAAAAAGAAATGAGTTCATGATAAAGATGTACCCTACATGACTAAGCAGTGGAAAAACGCTATAAGGAATAAGAGGAAGTTTGCAATCCAGTTTGCTAAGAATCGCACTGCAGAGAACTTTGAGCTGAAAAAATACAGAAATATAGCTGCGCAGGAAAGAAGGAAAGCAACTGTCTTGTATTGGTACAACAAATTGGAAGAAAATTCAAATCCCAGAGAGTTCTAGAAAACTTTCAGACCATTTATCAGCAATAAATAAAATGAGAAAGCATTGATCAGCCTGAGAACTGATGAAAACTGCATTGTGAAAGATCAAGATCAAGTTGCTGAAATACTTTCGAATCATTTCTCCACTGCAGCAGTAAGCATCGGTGGTGAACCTGTTATTACCCTTAATGAAAATGACCATGATAATCACGGTAGTGTATTGAAGATCCACCTGCTTCTGCAGTAATTTTGGAAAACATAAAGTACTGGACGCTATAGAAAAAACAAATCCTAGAAAATCCAGTGGTTGGGACACTACCATGCCACCCAAACGTATAAAGAAAATAAATAAAGGTATTGCACCTAGTGATCTTTGAGCGTTGCCTAGTATAAACTCATTTAAATTTGGAATAAGGAAATGCGATTTGTCAAGTTTATTGGAAAACAGTTAATTGCTGTAAATTGTGCAGCTCTTAATATTGGATATATTTTGAATCTTTTATCTCTTAGATTCTACTAGTGACATTACACATTTATTCTATTAACTTACTCACGTCCCCCCCCTCCCCCACTATAATGTATATGTATATATTTATTAGATTTTTTATGATATACTTTTAAATTTTCATATTTTATATACTTTATCTTTTATCTTTCTTCTTTTTTTTTTTTTTTTTTTTTCTTTAGTGTCCCCAATTAGTTGTATAAACTAAATAATTTGACACTGAAATAAAGTTATTATTATTTGACTGTGCCTTATGGCTAGATAACCAAAATCTTTGAGTAGTTATTTTATGTTATTATGTATATACTATATACACCTAATTGCAAGAACGTTGTCATACGAAAAAAGAACATTTGTAATTTAATGGTATAGGAATTAATTAAAAGACAAATTAAGAAGATCACTGAAGCTGAACCTTTTCTTTTGTCTTTTAATTTATTCCTTTCTCACTAAATTACTAATGTTCTTTTTCTTGTGACAACACTTTTGCAATTAGGTGTATATATTTATTAGATTTTTATGATATATTTTTGAATTTTCATATTTTATATACTTTATCTTTTATCTTTCTTTTCTTTTTTTTTTTTTCTTTAGTGTCCCCAGTTAGTTGTATAAACTAAATAATTTGACACTTAAAGTTATTATTACTGTATTTGACTGTGCCTTATGGCTAGATAACCAAAGTCTTTGAGCAGATATTAATTTATGTTATTATGTATGTTTGTGCACTAATAAGTAAGTCATTAGTAAGTCATTTTTTTAAATTTCCAAACAAAAAGAAATGAAACTGTTCTTTTCATTCTTTCTATTATGCACATCTATCATACTATGTTTGGTATTGGGATTGTCTTATTTTCTGATTCCAAGGGGCTTCCATTTGTGACCTTCTGACGAAGAGATTATCATAATTATTTATTCATTTCTTTCATTATTTTGTTTATTTGTCAAATTTACAATTTTAGGTATTTTTGAATTTAGAATACCCCCAAAATTAGAAATAAATAACATTTGTGAATTAAGAAAAAACAAAACAGTCAATTGTTATACACAAGAATGTATGCTGTAGTATATTTTTTTCATTTTACTGTTTATTATCATTGTTAATTAGTTGACATGAATTAATTTTAGCTTATGTAAATTATTCTGTGCTGCAAATCCTTTGATCTTGAGGTTTGATGATGTTTTTTATGACATGTAGAACCTGAAATCTTGACATCCAGCTTAATTCTTAACAATCTTAATTGCTTCAGAGAGCTTGTATTTAAAAATATATCTGAGTGTGCTATTTTAAGAAGTTTCCTGTTGATTGGTAGTATTATGCTTTGCTTGATTTATTTTTGTCATCTGTAATATTCCTCCTGTTGATTTTATGCCATGTACAGTAGTGTACTATTGGATTCCAACAAAATATATCCTGCAGTGCTTTCAATAAAAGATTTATCATTATCTCTCCTTGATGTGAAAATATTACTGGCCCATTAAGCTGTAATATCTCTTATTCATTAGGCCAAGTTATTGTTGTTGAGCCAATCAATTCATTAAGCTATTCTGATTTGATTGTGAAAGACTTCACATACATGCATACAATATTTGACCCAAAATATTTGATGTTTTCATTGAATTAAAGTAAAAAAGAAAATATGTTTATACATGTACCTCATTACAGTAAACTGTAGAAACAAGTGTATATGTAAATGTATCTATAGAGAAGTTTCACAGTAGTTATTTGGAAAAAAAAAAGAATACAGTATTTTTTTTTTTGAGAAAATATTTTATTTCCCAGAGTTAATGAATTTATATTGTCTTTTCCTTGAATATGTGCACAGCTGCTGTCAGACAGCCACAATGTAAAGAATTACAAACCCATCCTGAAAAAGGGTGTCCCTCAATTTTTAACTGATAAATGTATTTTATAATAAAAAAGTGCTATTTCACTTTCATCTGAAAGATTGCCTCGAAATAAGTAATCACAGAAAATTTCACTAACTGGGGATGTTCTATTTATTAAGATATCACAGAATGAAATCACACAGATGTTAGTATCAGATTTTGCTTTTCATTACTGACCAACATGTAAACCTCATTTTGATATCTTTCACCCCTTTCACACTTCTATAACTTCTAATTTGATCAATCTTTTTTTCTCTCAAACTTTCACACTATTTCTTATTTTTGACATCTTCCAGTTGAAGTATTTTATTCTCCTCAAAGTGTTAAATTTAGAACATATGAATCAGCAGTGGCCATTTTTTTGAATGTGTCAATAATATTTCCTATAATATTATGTAAACTGAAAAAAATTCCAGGGATTTCAATTACCGGTATATACTCTTTTCTTGAAGTATGCTGTTTGTTTGCCAGTGAACATTATAGTTCAAAACAAGTTGAATCCTATTTTATTTGTCTTCTAATTGAGACTGAAATGATGATATTTCTTTGTTAGTAAAAATAATATATTTAGGTTATTAAACAAGAGTCATGAGATTGAGTTGGGGGGCTGTTCTTACCTCGTAGAGTGAGGTCCATCCTATCTGGACCAAACAATCTTGGTCAATAAATGATTTATTGAAGAAATAGAAAACACGCTTGTATGCTGTGTGCTGTTATAAAGCATGCAGGTATGGGCAGAACACAAGAGAAGTGTTGAAGCACAAGGCGTATAACTGCACACAGCACAGTGAATAAGTTTTTTATTTCTTTTTTAAAATGCAAAGGTGTAAATGCACAAGCTGTGTGCTCTTATAAAGCACATGCCTCAGAAAGTGAGATTCTTAGTAGTTATTTTATAATAGCTATTATAACACAAACAAAATTGTTGAGAGCAATCCAGAACTTTTACTTAGAGGTCCCAATGAAAAAAAAAATTGGGCCTGACAGCAACCAATCAAACTTTTCCATTCTCGGCTTGTCGTATAATAAACATGTATATCTGGCACATGGGCTTTTCTCACGTCATGGCAGCAACATTTATTCATATGAGAATGAGAACCTTTTTTAATACCACAATTGTTAAGAATTGGACGATTCAGTGTCTTTTGCAGCATTAGCACGCATTTGTTACTTAAGATCAACAGGATGGGGGGACCTTGGCCCCCCCTGGATATACCTCTGGTTTCTATTGGAATGTCCTCTTGTTTCCCACAGTTTGCGTCATCAAATTGCCAAAGCTGTTGTGGATTCACAAGGCGAAGTGGATCCACTTAGCAATTTTGACAACACGATGGCACTTACTATAGGAAATAAGAGGACACACCACTTGAAACCATCATAAACAACATGAAAGCAAAAAGAACTGGTAAAAATACTGTGAGAACAAGGAAATTTCATTGAAGTGTGTGCTGAGCACAAGCAATTACACAATTTGCTTATGATATGCACCACATATATTATACACGGGCATTTATGGTACTCTTATTTCCCATGAGTAATAAACAAAAAAAAATCAGAAATATTGTTTTCACTCAGCAGCTATATCAAAGAAAGTCATCCTCAGGCTGTAGAAAGCTGAACACCTATAAGTAGTCACATGATGAGCTCACGCAACTTACCGATGTTCTGAAAATGGGTTTTGGTACCCCTCCCCCAGGCAAAATCCTGGCTATGCCCCTGGAAACCACTGTAAATTTGCTAAATTTATGCCTGGGTTAAACTCACCATGAAATGATTGAATGCAAGGCTTGCTGGGCAAAAATGTGTTGTTTCAGTCAACATAAAACTTCTACGGATTACATTTCTGATAATGAAGACTAACTTAGAAATGCATAGTTTTGAAATTTTTTGTTTTGTTTTGTGTCTTCTCATTAATTGAAAATGTTTTCTTTTCATCCAGGCAAAGCTTGTGTTTCAAATTGTCTGGAAAACATGAGAAGAATCCAGCGCATTAATCCCTTAGAATTGGTTGAAATGATGGTCACTTTTGTCTGTTGTCTAAAAGACTCCAGCGAGATCTCTCATCTCCTCCTTGCTGATTTCAGTAGCTGTGGAGGCTATTTATTCCTACATGAACTCTTACTAATACTAGCAGAAATAGAAGGTGATGAGGCCAGAGAGGCATGTCGCAATATTGCATTACTTGTGTCATCATTAGTGATGGTGGGTCATGTTAATATTCAACCTCTGGTCAGTATTGGGATGCCATTCCAGGATCCTTCCTTTGTGATACCAGAACCTTCTGGTGGAGGTAATGTACATTGTAACTAGCCTGTAAATGTTTTATGTGTTTTCTACAATTTTCAATTATACTGTCCTTTTTTTTTTTCTGTTTCAGTCCTTTATCTCCTCCTTGTTTAATTACTCCTTGCTAATTTACTATCTTTAATCTTTATTTTTCCAGTCAAAAATACTAGTAAATCACACAGGCTCAGATTGGTTAATTCTCGGAGACACATGGACTGGGATACTGACCACTCAGTCCAGCTAGCCTGAAAGAAAATATTTTGAGATGTGTTTTTTTTTTTTTTTTTTTTTTTTAGAGGAAGAATAAACACATTTACTGGTGGTCAGTCCGTTAAGAGAAAAACTTTGCTCTCTGTTTTGAAATTAAATGGATCAACGGCACTTCAAACCTTCAGTCTGTACATTCAAGACCTTGTGCAAAGTTTTTCTGCATATGGGCCTCCCAGCTGGTAAATAGTATATAATTTATGTACTTTACTAGTTTGTTTGCTTGTCTAACATTTTCCCTGATGTTATTATTATTTTTTTGGTTTACAGGTGTAAGTGTCAAAAATATTGAAGCTTTTCATGTACTGCAGAAAGTTTTTCTGAAGGTAAAACAAATTATTATTTATAGCGGAGCACCATACTTTAGAAAAAATGGTAACCCATCGAGTTGATTTTTCATGGCTTGAGTATACGTCACTTCCGTTCGTCCATCCGACGTATGTCCGTGCCCATCGCGATGCTGATTGGCTGTTTGCTCTTTGGCGGGAAGTTGACGCATGCCGACATCCGGGCAGTTTTTGCTTTTGAAAACTTTTACAGTAAAATACTTAATGACCGATCGTTTATTACGTCGCAGGGGAGGGGGGGGGTCATAATTATCCTGATGGAAAACTGTACCCTCCCCAAAAAAAACAATTTTCAAAAACATACCACCCTCTTATAATCACGGGCTATTGGAGAATATTTGCTTTGTAAAGTGGGAAAATGCTTGTCAGTCGATCAAAGAAACCACTTTTTACTCACTTGGACATGTTTGTCCATGGTTTATTTATAATTAAATCAGCCTCCGATGAATAAACATGAAGATAAACAGCCTTTTTATCCTCTTTTCCTTCCATAACATCAACTGCCAACTGCTAGTCGCAATGTAATAACTCGTTAACAGTACTTCTCGTCCTAAACAATGCGTGGTCACTTAGTTGAAATAATTAATTACTCTGGAAAATTAGAAGGGTAGGCCAAAAGTGGGCGTTGCCCAGCTCTCAGCCAATGAAATTTACAGATTACATACCACGTGATCATTTTCAATCGCTTTGAAAGACCCAAAAGACTAAAGACCATAAAGTAAAGATTAGAATGAAATTGAACATATGACGTAAGACGTTGCTATGACAACGATAGAACACTTCAAATGTACGCAAGGTTTTTCATTCAAAAAATCATAACTTGAAGGAACGGTAAAAATCGTTTAAAATGGGCTTATTTTAACTTCATGATACAATTGATACAATCTTTGATTTGAAAGAAAAAGAAAAAAATTTGTAAAGGAAATTCTTTAAAATCAGTGAAGTTTATTTTAGGATGTTCTCTCTTACAGAATTTTAAAATTTTTTTCTTAGCACTTACGAACCCTAAAATAAAAACCACATACAAAGTTTAAAGAATATTTACCGTCCAGTTTTTAAGTTAAGTTTAAGTACGACATTTTTCGAGGACAAAATTTTGATTTTGATTTTGATCTATGCGACATTAAGAGCGCGCGCACGAAAACCATGTCGGGCCTCCTTAAGACCTGTTAAGTGTGACGTAATTCGAACGAAAAACGACTTCCGGGTCCAAAATGAAAAGCTGTTCTTGGAAGATTTTTCTTGCTTTTTTCTTCATAGTAGGAATTGGTGTACATAGTTCTATTTATTACAGATGGAAGAGGAATTGTGGATAAACGTTTTAGTTTTATTTTAGCGCAATTTAAGAAAAATTGGACGCGGAAATACGTCACAACTTAACAGCTCTATAGGGCTGTTATGTCCGGGGTCCAATTTTTGTAGATCTAATTTTTCAAGATTAGAATATTGATTTTTCGTTTCAAAAATGGCTTGATGAATTCTCAAATCACAACGTTTCTGCGCGCGCTGAGACATTTTGTAAAATAATATAAATCGTTTTCAACGTGTAAAAGCGCTAGCTCATAAAAAGGAATGGTCAATGTTTAGCTGTTCGTAAATCTAGTTCTGGATGCACTGGGAAAGTTGAGAGAGTACTCTGGTAGGTGGGATCGCGATTCATTTCATGTTTTCCCAATAGCGAAATCAGCAACAATGAAGAACGAAGCGTAATTAAATCTGTGCTAGAAAAATCCCTTAGTTCGGAAATAATTTTGAAAACAAATGAACAAATGAACAATGCTTTCCATATTTAGATTCCTTATATGGATGAAGGGGACAGGGTGGTTTCCTTATATGGAGGATTTCGCGTCATCACCTGGTATCAAGGATAGTTCGATGAAATCGTATTGTGGGCCTACCCTCTCAATGTTTTAGTACATTGAAACATAACTGATGCTGGTCTTCCTGTGTCAATGACGTGTTCGCGGTTTTATGTAATACGATATTGCGGGCTCATCATAGGGAAAGAGCACTCTCGCCCCCAAAGGCCTGTTGTTCTTACTGCGCATGCTCGTGACGAATTGCCAATTTTTCTATGAAAAGCCTCTTTCGTTTTCGCCAGTTGAATCCATGTTAGAGCTGTCTTTGACATTGATTGACAGAAATTTTTAGATGACGGGAAGACCAAAAATAGACCTCTGGGGTGGCATGTCGTGATTTTTGTACGCGTGACAAAAAGTCGCTCTTTGGTAAGGTAGGGCTGGCTTTGTCGTCGACGGTTTGAAAATGTACGCGTCATTTTTACTTCATAGCTGTACAGCACCTTGTACGAAAATCTGCATGAAAAGACTTTTGTTTACGGCATTTTCTACTATGAAACTTCGAGGAAGAGCAGAAAGACTTTTCAATAAATGAATCCCCCAGTTTAGGGAACATTTTGATCAAGTTTTTTGGGGATTTCAAGGCTAAAAAGACGTCGAAATCTGGTTTTGTAATTTTTCCTATATGTTGATGGGCATATTTACTTGCCTCCCTTTAGGAAGTATATTTGCATAAGAGCAGCAGGATCGACCATAGGAAAAATTATATAGGAAAACCAAATCGCGCGATTTGAAAAATGTTCTGCTACTTTTCTACTCTAATTTTCGGATTTTTCGCGTTACTTAGCACACCATCTCGAACTTTAAGTACAGAAAATAAATAAAATGACAATGTTTTTGAATTTTATTTTCCATATTGCACTTTTATCTAAAGTGGCCTCGCTGTGAGAAAACACAAACACACATACGCAAACCATGCCCCATTTTTCATTTTATTATTAATTTTTGCCCATATGTTTTAATATTTTTAGGAATGATTACTAGAAAAACTCAGAAAAGACAACTATTTTGACATTAAACTTTGCCTTTTTACCAATAGCGACAGGATTATCTGATTTCCAAACATTTACAGACTTTTCGATTTTTTTGCTTTTTCTTGTTTATTTTCCACAGCCTCGTCTTTTCCTGAATGAATGACTTTCTAAACATTGCTTTGCTCGCAAAATACCCTCTTGCCTTCTGAGTTAGGAAATAAATTTTCCTATAGTATACATAGGGCTTTTTAGCACCTTAGTTATGAAATATCTCTTATCAATTGAAAAAATATGTGTAAGAATAATCCATGCATTGCATCAATTAGACTAGCCAAGTAGAGAAATAATAAACTGGGAGCTCCGATTAGGTACTACCTAATTTGTATTACAAATGGAAACTAGCGAGTAAAGTAGTATAGACTGCGTCGGTGTGTAATGAATACAATAACCAATGAAAGGAAATCTGTAACACCGTGAAAAAAAGAAGAAAAATATACTTAACTTTACTGACGTTTCGAGCTTTCGCCCTTC
>WUAP02050671.1:0-18251 GCA_015163945.2 Stichodactyla helianthus
CAAATATCAAAAACCCGAGGCTATGCCTCGGGTTTTTATATTTGATAAAACACTGCTGCTCGTTTTTTAAATACTACTTACATGCCCCACATTACAACTTTTGCTTACAATTGCTGCATGCGACCTGCTTATGGCATGCTTACAACACAAATTTCTTCATGTAAATCAACTCTACAACTTTTTTCCTGTCATAAACAACAGTTGTTAGCAATTTGTAGGATTATTTACACAAAGCAATTCATGTTGTAAGCATGGTTTAAGCAGATCACATGTGACAGTTGTAAGTAAAAGTTTTTACCATGTAAACAACCCTTAACAGGTACAAACTTACACTTGGTAAATTTATTATTTCCAGTACACCTTTAGATACATGTAAACTAGAAATGGATAGCTGGTTGAGGTACTAGAAATCTTAAGAGATGTGAGATATAACTCGTGTAAATCCAAAGTACATTTGTTAGGTAAAGAAACCAGCTTTGACTTTGGCTAGTTTAATTTCCCATTTGACAAAACTAAGTATTATTGGGATGAAGGGTTTATTCCTTGTGGGAAAGCAGCTGATAAAGAGTCTTAAACAACTCAATCAAATGCACATGTTGAGTAAAAAACTTGAGCAAATGGTTTTTGCTGTCTGCAATCAGACATTTAGTGATGGAAACATGTATTTCAAGTAGCTTGAACTTCCTTTGTTACAGTAAATGGAAATAATAATGTTTTGGGGGTTATATTATACCCAGTATAGTTAATTTAGAAGGGTCCAAGTCATTTCCAGGTGGTTAGAAATAATCTTGAACTAAGATACTCCTTAATAACATCATTTGCTGGCTCAGCGCCATGCTCAAGATAATTACAAACTTGAACTTATATAAGACCAAGAATGTTAACTAAAATCTAATTTGCAAGTTAGATAGAGAAACATGCTTTAATTAATATTCATGTAATTATTCATAACCTAAATTAAATTGGATCCATTTTTAATTGTGTTACAAAGGGGCAACCCACCATTTCAGTGTCACACTAAGCCAGATGCTTGACTCCACAAGATCTAACTACTGCTACCTTATTTCCTTTCATTTCAAGAATTTTCAAATTATTATCTTAATTATTCCAATTTTTTTACAAAATTTTCATCATGATGATGTGGAAATGATGGCATGGTTGTAAAAACTAACTTTCAAGAAATTACCATTCCCGTTGGTTACTTTGACCTCACTTAGGGCAAAATAATAATCAGATCAGACATTATATATATATATTTTTTTTTTTTTCGTCTTTTCCTTAAAGTTGTCACTATAAATGATAAAAATCATTTTGATTTTCCCTCCTTTGTCGCGTGCACTAAAACACGTGTATTTTTTAATGCAACAAATAAGATGTTACTCCCACAAACCAGAATTACTTTTGCCAGAGACCAAGATTTAGCACTCTTAATTTCGGAAGACCCATGAGTTTTTCCAAGCCGCATTTTGTAACTTTGGTACATCCATAAAGATCAATGCTGGTAATAGATGTCAAATATAGAGCTATAGATTCTATAGCCTGGTCAGTAATTTGAGTACATTGTCCAATATTCAATACTCGTAGTTCCCTAAGATGTCTGGTAATTGTACACAGTCCATCGTCTGTTATACGAGAAGAATTAAGCCCCAGATTCTGTAAATGATGAAGTCCATTAGATATATGGCTGAGGGCATTATCAGTTATTTTATCACAGAAACTGACGTCTAAAAACACTAAATTTAGCCCTCCAACCGCAAGATGTGCGATGCCTTCGTCGTTTACTCCCTCGCATGATCGAAGATTAAGTTCTCGAAGGTTTCGAATGCTTGCTATATGCGATAGACCAGCCTCGGTGATGCCTCCACAGAAACTCAGATTTAAACATTCTAGATTGGATAGCCCCTTTGAGATATGCCTTAAAGCGTTATCAGTGATCTTTTGACAGTCTTGTAAACATAAAGTTGTTAAATCCTTGTTGCCGAGGCCTTTGCTGTTGTTTGAGAGACCGGTTAGATGAAGTATACCCGTATCAGATATATGCCGACAACTCCGCAAATTAAGATATTTTAGCTTTGGTAATCCCCAAGAACAAAGTAGCAGTCCAGTGTTGGTTATATTACAACATCCAGCAAGATCCAAGAATTCAAGATTTCGAAGAAATTCAGCGATCTTTCCTAAGCTGGTATCCGTGATTTGTTTACACAGACTCAAGTCTAGCACTGTCAGGGAGGGAAGACATTTAGTGAAAGCATGTCCTATGCCACTGTCTGTCACGTTGAAGCACCCCTTTAGATTAAGGCTTTCTATATTTGTTAAGTTCTGCACAACATAGCTGAGGCTCTTCTTCAGACTTAGGATACGGATTTTCCGAATACCACGCTTGACTAGAGAGGGAAATAAGTAAGGATTTGACCTTCTCAGTTGTAGTCTTGCCTGAACACCTCGCCATACTAGACGATTATATCCTGCCTCCCTCCATTTAGAGCAAACCTGAACAACTCTACCCTTGTCTCTTACGTCCAAATAACTGAATATTAGTGCCAGGATCTCGGGGAAAAGACAGTGAATGGTGAGTTCAAAACTACCTTTCATGTCGCTCCGTAGCGCAAGAGCGCCGTAGGAAATTGATCGAGCATTTCAATACGTTTGGGACCCTTTGTTTGGTAATGATCACGTGGTTTCTCGCCTATTGTTTAGCTTTGGTTAGCAAACGAAAAACTGAGAGTCGTCTCCTCAATATCTTCATCCACATTCCAGAGGAATCAATAAAAAATATTTTTGTATTTCTAGGAATTTGCGGGATTTCAGCCTATAAAATGGAAAGAAAAAATCTAAGTACTATAAAGTTCTTCGCCCATCTTACACAATACACCATACAAGATGATGATAACCAAGCGCTTTTTTACCCTTCGTCTTCTCTACATCCAAAGAGTGGTTAGTAATAATCACTCTCTCTATATATATTTTTTAAATTCAATAAAGCAGCTATGTTTCAACAAATCAAACCTTTCTATCTTTTTAAAGAAATGTCAAGCGCTTTTCGTGAGCTTAATGGAGATCCTGGCAATAATATTCAGTTATTTGGACGTAAGAGAGAAAACTGTATTGTTGAATTTGCGCTATAGAAATAAATGTTATTATACGAATATTGTTATTGTTATTATTATTATTATTATTATTATTATTATTATTAATGGATTTGAAACTGAGCAAATTCTCGAACCTCGGCATAGAATGCGAAACACTCATTTGTCTCACGCTCGATTCCCAGGCAATGCCTTCAAAAGTCTAAATTTCGCTAAAATTAACACCGCAAAAACTTACTCCTCTGCCCAAATTATCATACATCAATTTGCATATGATATCCTGTTTATTACAACAGTTGTTTTACCGTATTATTTATTTATTTATTTATTTATTTATTTATTTTATTTTATTTTGTTTTAATTCAGACTGCCGGGCATTTAGTCTTTCGAAGGCATTGCCCGACCGCCGAGCACCTGGACACAGCGTATAATGATCTGACTGTAAGGTGAAAGTCAATTCACTAAAACGGATGTTTTTAAAACTTAAGTGAAGGTATAGTAGTTAGCCGGGTACGAATTTTGCAAATTATATTTTAGCGAGTTTCTAAGCAAGAAGTTGATTCGTTTAAGCATTAATTTAGTTAGGATCTTTTAATTTCATATTCTTTTGAGTTTAAAGGTCGATCTACACAACGCCTGTTCGACTGGTTTCAATTTGTTTTATAAAGCGCCTCAATTTTTTTTGCTAGTCATGTTTCATCTGTTAAGATTAGATTCCTGTGTAAAATAGAGTGGTTTTCATTAACCCGTGAAACACTTTAATTTTCATTAGACCTCCAACAGTAAACCAAAACTCTTGCATTCGTGTCAATAACTCAGTAATAAAATAATTCTACGAGACGGACTTATATTTCGTATGAAAGTCGTCCTCTGTCTTTATTAAATGCATAATATTTTGAGTATAAAGATATTATAATGGCTATCAGTTCCAGTTCCAATAACAACTGCGAGTCTGGACTACTACTAGAGCGCATACCATATATCCGTGAAAAACTTTGTAAGAAATTACACAAATTTGCACAAATTAGCAAGTTCAGTAAAGAGTTCTATACAAAACTTTGCACTAATTTGTACAATTTTGTACGGATACATGGTATGCACTCTACTACTCTTTATTACACTTTATTACACTCTAATTAGTACACTTTGTTTCACGGGTTAATGAAAACCACTCTACCTCGTGTGCCGAGTAGATTTTATTTATCTAGCTAGTTGCAGTTGTTTCTCGTGTTTTTTTCATTAGTGTTGTACTTATCTATTAACAGTAATCTACCTATATAGTATTTACTTATTCATACTGACAACTATTGGTTTAGCATGAAATATTGGGAATATAGAAAAACAGAAAATTTCTGAATAACTATTAGGTACATATAGGACAAAATTTTCTGTTTTCTTAAATATGTATATAAATTAATATATACGGAGTGAGTTTTTCCGAAATTTTCTGAAAAACTAGCTCGCTCTCTCTCTCTCTCTTTCTCTCTCTCTCTATATATAAAGAGTAGCATTTTTCTTCCTAGAGTGATTTTATTTAGCCCATAAAATAAATGTTACGGTAGCCCAAATTATTAGACATTTTAGTTACTAATTCCATTGTGTTTCTTTGTTCTCGTTACACTATTACAAGTTAATGGCTAAATTTTACTTCACGGGTTAAAATAACTCTATTATCTTTCTCCTCTATTCATATCATTCTCATTATTATATTTATTCCTTCTGATGTGCCTCTCGGCGGTGGATAATTGCATTTGAACTGCCAGCCGGCGTTTTAGATTAGACTCATCTTGAAAACATTGAAGGCACACCCAGTTAACCCATCAAATTCCAAAAATGCGAACGCTATCAACTCATAATTCAAAATAAAAGTCGTCTGTCACCTGTACACCTGCATATAATTCTTAAAGTTCACTGTGTTGCTTTGGTTATTGTCGTGGTTAATATGACACGATACTGAGTGCGACGCGACATTGACCTGGCAAAAATAAGAGTATAATAAGACCAAAAAAAGCTAGTTAAAACAAACGGTGATTCCTGGATGTTATTACTGCCAATGCGGGGTTTCTCTTTTCAGTATAAATTCTTCTGCTTCAGTTCTTTTTCAGTCGATCATAGAGTGCACGCCATATAAAGTCATTCCAATAAATCTGGGCACTACGAATTAGCTAGTGATAGTGTTTATTAGATGCAAAGGAACAAGCGTTTTTATTTGATTAAATAGTAGTGCCCAGGTTTATTGGAATGACTCTATCCGTGAAACAACTAAAAAAGTATTATTTATTGCCTTTATTTTGTAACAAATAGTAGATACTAGAGTGGTTTTCATTAGAGTGGTTTTCATTAACCCGTGAAATACACTTTAGCGTATTACGCTTTATTACACTTCGGTTCTTTTGTTTTTTATTGTGTCTATCTGACTATTACACTCTAATTAGTACACTTTGTTTCACGGGTTAGAGTGGTTTTCATTAACACCCGTGAAACACAATTAAGCGTAATACACTTTAATACACTTTATTACACTTTAATTTTAATGTAATATTTCAAACACGCGAGAGTGTTCTTCCTCCAATTTCCAAACACCGAAAAGTGAGTTGAAAAAACGAGGCGCAGCCGAAGTCTAATGAAAATTAAAGTGTAATAAAGTGTATTAAGGTGTATTACGCTAAAGTGTTTTTTTAATGAAAACCATGATTAACGCTCTAATAGTAATTGTTTCACGGATATATGGCGTGCAATTCCAGTCAGTAGCATGAGACATGCCGATGCGTCATGCAGCTAGCAGAGGTTCAGACACATGGAAATATTTTGGCAAATGTACGAGTATTTAAAATATTACCGTTAAAAAAAAAATCAAATCAAATGCCAAATTAATAGACCTTTCCAAAGATATGGTTGAGTGAGTCCAGTACTAGCCAAAGCCTGGATTTCATTACCGCAGCAGTTTCTTCTTGGTGTTAGAGTGGTTTTCATTAACCCGTGAAACACACTTTAGCGTAATACACTTTATTACACTTTAATTTTCATTAGACTTCCACCAGTAAACGAAAACTCTTGCATACGTTTCAATAACTAATAGACTAATTCTACGAGACGGACTTGCATTTTGTATGAAGTCGTCCTCTGTCTTTATTAAATATTTCGAGATATAAAGATATTATAATGGCTATCAGTTCCAGTTCTAATAACAACTGCGACTCTGGAACTAAATAATACTACTATTCTTTATGTAGTGTTTACAACATGAGCAGCTGTGTCGTATCTGAATTACAACCTCCTCCATGGTCAGTGATTTCTATTGTGTTTGGCTCATTAATTATTCATGAGTTGTTTAATACACTTTATTACACTCTGGTTAGTACACTTTGTTTCACGGGTTAATGAAAACCACTCTATTATGTAAATTATATATTGTTTGATCAACGACTCTTCTTTCCTTTATTATTTAATCATCCCCAAGCTCATTGTATCAGATTAGTACATAGCTCAGTGCACGATGGTACGTACTGAAATCAAGGCTTTGGCTAGTACAGGACTATAACTTAACTATATCTTTGAAAAGGACTATTGCAGTTGACTTGGTATTGTAGGTTTTGGTGACTCGGTTCTTAATTAGCCTTGGTTGCTGACCCAAGAGGACGGGAAAGAGAAGGGGGACTTAGGAGTGAGAAGGGGAAAGAGCCTCTCCTCGTCCTTGGTTTCGTACTCTGCCAGTTCACAGTTATATCAGGCGTTGGTAGAGCGGTCTAGGAGTTTTGATGCGGCACCATAAAAATTATCTGAACCTTTCTGAGGCAGCACTATGAGACTAAAATGACCCCCCCCCCCATTTTCGAAACGGACAAATGTATGTGATCCCCCCCTAATGTCTGCGGTTTTTTGGTGATTTCCCATCACGCTCGTTGCAAAACCTTGTGATCCCAAAATCCTCCACCCACCTCCTCCACAAGGCCATGAATAATGACAGGTCCCTTACATGGCACAAATTTGTCCTGAAACTCGTTCGCGACACACTTGAATTTTCGGTTATGCAAGTAGAAAGCAGTTCTCTTTTGGGTGAAACTTTCTCCTGACGAAAGTTTCACAAAGCTGGGGGGTGTTACACGGTGCAAATCTTGGCTGAAACTTGTCTCTCAACGTCGGTACACGGCAACTTTCAGGTAGACGTTTCACCGTGTAACAGGGCCTTGATGCTCATACAAAAACTTCACTTTGCTCTCATTGAATAAACATTTTACCAGTCAAATCATTCTCGACAACTGACAACAAAAGTTAAGCTTTCTAGTAATTCATCATGTTCGATTTCCTTAGCTTGAAAATCCTTCCCTTAGATTTCTAGTTTTAACTGGTTTGCCGATAACTATCAGGGGCGGATTCAGGAATCGGATCAGGGGAAGGCCGGACAACTTCTGCGTAAGAGGAACCTCTGTGACTAGCCAGAGGAGATTTTGGGGATCCTAGAATAAAAGGGAGCTACGGCCCTTGCCCCTCTAAATCCGCCCATGACTTTGATTGTAAAACTGAGTTTGAAGCTGTAATAAGATAATCATGAAGGACGATTTTTTCTTATCACATGCGCCATGAGAAAAACTTTTGCCAGTTCGTGTAAACTGACCTTGACATATCAATCATTTTCGATTTCTCAATCGTGTCTGATCCGCCTTTTGATTTGACTAGTGGAATCGTCAAGTTGTTCATTAACTGTTAGGATAAGACTTTTTTATTTGATTGAATCTTAATAGCTTTTGTTCAGTGTCTTTCAGTCAAAAACTGATATAGTCTCTATAGATATGACTTGGCTGGCAACGCCCTAATTGTCCAGCAATATTAGCGAATTCTCATCACCATCTTAAAGCCAACCGATATCCGATCTTCTGTACTTCCTCAGTTTCATACACGATTATCTTCTGCCTTAATCGGATTTCATGAAAGGGGTCTTTTTAATTTGTTGCGTGATCGTGATACTTTTGGTTGCCCCCCTTATTGATTCGGTAACTTATTAGTTTCTGTAATTTACGTAACGTATATTATCATACGTCACTTTTCTTCCATACAGGTCCGAAGGTGCCCTAGTAAGTCTTCTTTATTCATCGTAAACTTAAAGTAAAGTCTTTCCTTCCTTCCTTCCTTTCTTTAGTATATGATTTTATCTTTTTTATGAAACTGTTATCTCAGTGTAATTACTATTAAGCAGTAGTTTTGCTTCTATTTATATACGGCTTTCACGTAAAGAAGTTGTAAAACTTGTCGAACTACCGTATTTAAATAAAGGTGAATCAAATCTATCTTTCTTTCTTTCTTTCTTCCTTCCGTCCTTCCTTCTCTATAGATAACTAGTAAACCACTTTACCAGTTCAATACCCAAAATTCAGATTGACGGATCTACTTACGAAATGTTTAATAATCTATTATATAGTATGTGCCTCGTTGCAAATGTTACAATATTGTGAAAATCTATTTGTTTCAAATAATAAACCAATCTGCTTGAGTCTTGTTACCGTCTGTCATCATAATTGTACTAACGAATAGCAAAGCAGGCAAATCACAAGAATTTGACCTTCGTCTTTGTTTTTAAATCGTAATTAAAAGATGTAGGGGTAGACAGAAAAAAAATTGAGTCTTGAATTCTTGAATAAGAAACAACATAGCATTTCTCTTTTTGCTTGTTTGTTTTGGTTTGGTTTGTTTGTGTTTGTTTGTTTGTTTGTTTTGTTTGTTTTTGTTTTGTTTTATGTAATTGCCCTTTTTCTGTTGATAGTATTACTGGACTTTTGTAACAAAAGCAAAATTATTTATGAACCGTTTGGCACTACGGATCGTGAAGGTGTAATAGGGAAGTGCCTGAAATCCGCCGACCGAGGCAACAACCATGAATAATTCTATTCCACTTTTCCTTGTTTTGACTTAGGATAGCCAGTGATTCATATAGGGGTTAAGATCAAATTTAACGAAAACTGACTGGGCGCTCAAGAAACCGTAAAACCATTGCCTTTGCTGCAATATGTTGTCCTAAGCCCAAGTGGGTGGTAAAATAAGAAAATCAGGCAATCATTTTCTTGGATGATCTCAACGACCACCCTGAAATCAATTTTAATCGCTGTGAGCTAATAGGAGTATTTATGAAAGCGATGGTATGTTCTTCTCTGGAATAAAAAAAAAATCATATAAAAATCCGCCTTTTTCGGCCTGCTTTTTTATCTTGCTGTCTCAAGGGTGGGGTTGATGACAATATTTGTCAGAACTGTTCTACTATCACACCAGAATCCATGAGAAAGCGGTTCTTCTTTCTGCAACTCATTTCTTATGGATTATGTTCACCGGAACCGCGCTTTTTGATGTCACCAGAAACATCTACATATTTATATCAATCCCAGACGAGAATTTAAGACAGAACGGGAACAAAATTCCATTGGGCAAGAAATATTTGGTTGGTTTTATGAAGCCAGCATTACTATAAATCTTATCATGACTGATATCTGTCCTTTTGTGTCGAGGAAAAAATGACAGTGTCAGGCAAAGACAATCACTTGAGGGGAGCCTTATTTAATTAATAGGTCGTAAGGAAGTCGTTTTGATAGATGTTTGAATTTGATATGACCCTAGACGATATTCCATTACAAGCTAGATATCTTGGAACTACTTCCAAATGGCAATCGAGTTGAGAATGGACGCTATCTTTTTGATTGTCTTTTGAAATGTAGATTAGATTTGTGTCTATTCAGTAGGAATCGTTGCGTGCTTTTGCTTCTGTCTTGACACGATGTATCGGCTTTACCGCCGCAGTGTGTGCGGTAAGAATTGCGATATCGCGGTCAGATTATTCTAACGAGCAATAGTCAGGAATTCCTCCGCGGTACCGTAGCATTGCAATCAATCACATTGCATAGTTGCTAATATGAAATGTCAAGGATTCCTGTTATGTAAATATTGAGAAATTTAAAATGTACATTTTAAAAATATATTTGTTTATAAAACGTATTCTTCAATGTAGGAGTTGTTCCCCGAAAGACGTCAAAACTCATTTGTGTTTTTATGTTAGATGAAGAGTCCAGAAACTGTCTAAAATACAGAATATTTAAACTAAATCAACCAACGGCACATTCAGTATGCTGTTAACAAATACTAGTATACGTGTCATCTCATTAACAGTAAGTAAGAGGTCTAATTGGAATGAAATATAATAGCAACAAGTATACGCTCCTTCTTGGTCTTTGAAAACAGTTATCTCAAAATAAAGTAAATCCTTTTCCAGGAGGATTATTACCGATCCTTGCTTTTATGCACGTCGCGAAAACAGAATAGGCAAATGCGTCAGTAACTCAGCCTTGATCCGCAGCAAGTACGGTTGGCCGCAGGGCGTAAATGCGACATCCTAGTTGGATCGTCTATATAGTTTTTTACATGTCATGTCTTTTGGTTTGCCGCCCCAGGACATTATTATTGGTCTGGTTTGATTTTTACCGCCTCAGGTTTGCAGGAAGGTGCGGTAGCCCACGCCTACATGAAGGCAGGTGCCGACAGGAACAAGAAATCGTGCTTGCAATATCGACATGACTCGTGGACTTGGCCACAGCAACGTCTTCTCGAAACAAATTTGTTGCACTAATACAATACTTCCAACTGATAAGCATTTACACCACGAAATACTGGTGTCACGACAAGTTTTCTTTGGTTCCTAACCCTTTGGAGATAATCCTTTGCGATGACAAGTCCAAAAGTTTCCTTGTTGCATTATATGATATATCGATGTACCGATCTCAATTTCCCTCAAGCATCCCCTCAAGACACACCCTTGAGGCAAACCTTTTCCTTTATAATCCCAAGTCTCGAAAGAGAAAATAATAACAAATCGTTATCTTAGTCCAATGATGGTCCTCTTTAATAAAATATGTAAGTAATGTTGTACGCCAGTGGCCTGCGACGGTTATCTCCATGATGGTATTGCAGTGTCAGCACTTGAAAACTCAAGATTTTTACCCGTCTCAAATTCAACTAAAAGTTATCAGACCCCAAAAGCTTTCTCTTAACCTTGGTGACCATTGAGAAATGTTAACTGTCCATCTCTAGAGTGATCTCTGTAAGACCCGTAGAAGGACACTTTTCATTATTTGAAAAAGAAACATCGACATTCGTGATTGAGGGCATTGTATTCGGGAAATGTCTTTTAACTCCTTTATGAACCCAGTCACCTTGAATGTTTGATTGTTTGCAGGGTGTTTATTTATTTTCTTTGCCTGTATCTTGGGTTTTGCGAAACTTAAAGGCGATAAGATCTTGGATTGACGATAAAAAAGGGAATCTCTTGTCCAACCTTCAATATTTCCTTGTCTTGAAAGACTGAATTGTACATATTGTTTTTTTATCAAAAGTCTTCTTGACAGACAGCTCTTGGAATGAACTATTTGATTACAGCCAAATATGGCTCAAGGCTAAAAGAAAACTAACAGATCCTAGTGACGTTTCCATTTGTTGTGACACTTATACCTATTTGGTCGAAAACCGTGACAGTCAACCGGCATTCTTTTATCATTAGTGATTGCAGAGAGTAGAGAAAAGTGTGCGACTGACCAAGCAGAATTGAGCTGACCGAGCTATCTAGAAATCCCTTAATAGCCCTAGGGTAGCAGACATTGTCTCCCTCAGAGGAATCCATCATCTAATTGCATAATGTGTAACCAAGAGAGCAGACGATTAACTTGCGTTCATGGAGATGAAGATGACAAGGTACAACCGCTAGGGGTTAGTCACTTTTCTCAGTTGCGCGCAAGTCGTGTTTCCGCGGCGCCGCTATTTATCTTAAGTTATTTACTCCAATCATCTTTAAGAGTTTTTACTCATCATCCACTTCAGACTTCTATCCAGTAGTTCGATTTAGGTCGCTAATATAATGCTCTTGTAGGATTAATGCCACAACTCGAATGTTATATCTGACCATGACAATCTATTGATCGAATAGCACACAGGAATGGTCTGTATTTGCCTCTGTAAACAACGATCAATTATATCCATTTCCTTTTCCTCGGATTAGATAAACATTAGGTAATAATCCTAAGTCTTTTTTATTTTCTTAACGACTATCGAAGTTCACACTTTTCCCCCTTAAGTTTTCAGCATTATTTTGGCTTGAATATAACCGTAGAAAGCTTGGTGCGTCCTTATCATTCATTACTCATTAGTGTGTTTGCACACGAGAGGCCTAGCTTCGCCTAACAACTGTCGAGACGAACCTGACCAAAACTACCCTAACAACCTTCCAAGGCTTATATGTGCTTCACTTTATAACCAAGAGTGACCAACTGTGTCTTGTAGTGGTAATGGAAATCGACTAGGCGTTGATACGCCGTCATTTCCGCTCGAAGCAGAGCGAAATGCATCGAACACCATTTCAAAAGGATGGGGCCGAATCTCCGGGGCTTCTGAAATGGTGGATTAACTTTACAGCATATTTACAGCATCTGCAATTAATAAATTTAGGAAATACCAGAATACATAGGTCGGGATCAAATCAAAAGTCCACCAATCAGGACTTTGCAAAAAGTATCACTAGGTACCTAGGCTTTTTTATATTGTGGACTGCACGTGTTAAAACGATTAGTTTTAGTAAGTCGAGTGGAGCAATCAGTACTGACGAGCAAGCAAGCTGAGTATACTGGTATACTTTTGTTGTAGGGAATCAACAGATTCATCATGAGAGTAAGAAGGAAGAGCCGAAATGTGCCCATGCTCTTATTGGCTATGGTCCTCACTTCGATTTTCCATGCGGGCCATTCCTCCGTTTGGTGAGATATCATAATTTGTTTACGTATTTATTACTTGATGTATTTCTACAGCTGTTATTCTGCTCACGTTGATCTGCGCTCGATTTACGAGTATTTACAGAGCCTGTGAAAATGACATTCCACCGCTATCATTTCAACGTCCCGAGTAATATACATCATAGACAAGACTGAAAGATTTGTTTTCGCCCTGATTGAGTTAAAAAGGATACCGTAAAGTATTTTATAATCGCTCGTCTTCCTTCCCATGTTTTTTCAATATGTAGGTTGCGGGTCACTTTCACACGCCTATGGATCGCTAATGATTTTATAATTTTTCCACTGGCAATTACCCGTAAATTGGTAAGATAAATATTGAATTTTGAGTTTTTTGCTTTCTATTCTTAGGTCGTACAACTTGCCTCACCAAGTATACATCGTTGGAGTTCAAACTTCAATTTGTGGGAACCTCGGTGGGCTTTCAAGAGAACAGATAAAGATTTGCATTCGCAACCCACAACAAATGACAAGTGTTGGAGAAGGGGCCCGAATGGCTATAAAAGAATGCCAATTTCAATTTCAATACCGGCGTTGGAACTGCTCCATCCCAGACCAAGACAAGGGCTCGCTTTTTGAGCAAATAACTAGCAAAGGCAAGTGACTTACCTTTTTATACTCTAAATTAAAATCGATTAGGCAGTGAACTGGTCGTCAAAACAGTGTAAACTAGAGTAGTTAAGAAGTTTCTTGCAAACATGGGCAAGATAGTGACAGTCTGATTTCAATAATTACTTCATTATGACCATCAATTATATGCTCCATTTGCTACTTGTTAAGCGTGCATTCAGACTAGCCTTTAAGTCTTCTCTGCATGTGGAATGTACCGCTGAACTATAGATAAAAAACACCTTAATAACCTAATCATATAAAAACCTTTTTGGCTATAATTTGCGCTCCATAATTCGTTAACAAGCCGCGACTTTCTGACGATCTAAGACAACAACAACCAAAAACCCTGTCGTGATGAAATTCATTCTAATTTCCTACGAGTATGAAAAGCTTAATTTTCGGAATGTATCAAAACAATTATCGAAAAGCTCGTCAGATACTCGACCACTAACAGCCTGCGGTAGACCCAGTGCGATAGAGCCTCGAGCGATGGGCTCATCTGGACATTGCTAAGATGTCTTAAACCGACCTCCTCGACCTACGACCAGCTTGAATTACCTTTCTTGTCATCTTGAGTGTGTTTTTTTGTAGAGATTACTTCTTTAGGAGAGTTAATGATGTATTATTTTATTTTAAAAATTCGATTAAAAATTCGTTTCGACTCCAAAGGACTGGTTCATTTTACGTATTTGATAGAAAAGTATTTTTGGACAGAAAATGTTTTTTTTTTTTTTTTTTTTTTTTTTGCCATTCCCTTTGATTCCATAATAAATAGCAAAAGAGTACATTGAACCAACAGTCCAGTTTTTATTTTATTTACCATTGGCAAGCAATTTAAGTTTGCTAATTGAGAATTGAATATCCATATGCCCGAGACTTCATACACTTAAACCAGGAGTTTTTATTGGATCCATACCTTTTTTAATCTAGCAGATTTTGATAGAAAATGGTTATAAGCAAAGTAGAAAGAAAGGAATTGAAATGAGATAATCGTTGCATTGTTCAGTTAATAATTTATATTGATGGTTAAAGCCGTTTTGGTATGATGGTTTTGGTACTGATATGCTGGCTTGTATCTTTTGTTCACCAATCCAATTCATTTCACGTCACCGATGATAGGAGGGGTGCTGCTTCTAGGGTATCATTGATTTAACATTGTTGAATTCATTATCAAATCGTTAAACCACAACCCGCAACATTTGTATCTCCTACACACCACTTAAAGTTTGACCACACTTCTTGGACCAGAAATCGCTGTTGGGGAAAAAAATCTTTCAAGAATTCGAGCTTAGCAAAGGTGTTAATCTGTTTGTTAACGTAGCACCCAACATTAGGATGATTAATAGGAACTAGTATTTATAATAATAGTTTTAACCGATTAAAAGATAGTCACAAGAGGGTCCTTGACCTAGTGAAGGGTGTCCACTCGAATTGAAAAGCGTGGTAGATTAGTGGGATGTTGATCTGGTACTTGATTGACTAGTTATCATGAAACAAGTGCCTTAGAACCCAAGATTAATCCTCTTGGAGTGGAACAAGCTAGAGATCAACACAATGAGCAACGCTCGTTTATATTCATCTAAAAGAAGATCAGACTTTGAGAATTTCATTATAAAATACTGGATGATTTTGATCATGCTATCCAAAAGGGTCCTTCAGTTCTGAGTCGTTTATTGGTCAATGCCATTACTGGAAATGTCTATCAAACAGGCATAGATGCCAAAAAAAAAGTAGATTATCTTGTATTAATTCTAAATAAAAAGTTCATATTATTTGTGTCATATTATTTCTTAAGTTAGTAAATAAAAAGTTGGTATGTTTAGCTATTGGATACTTTAAAGATCTTAATGGTGTACCCAAATTGACAATTGTTCGTAGAGCCATCTTTAGAAGAATAAAACAACAACGCCCACTTGAATTGAAATTTGTGATGAGCTCAGCGCAGCCGTTGTCTCTTCTGCATCTATGTAACAACTAACAAGACCCATAGTAAAGTTGTTAATACAAGCTATAGCTAATCAAGTGAGCTGGCCATACAGGAGATCATTACATATCTGGAATCCTTTTTATAGTAATCCTCAGATAGCCTACAGGAAGAGGTTAGTGGGGCAACCATTTCCCAACTCAGCCAGGAAAAATCTTCATGACAAATGAACATTCAACTTTAACAAGCCAGTTTCATTTCACAAAAGATTAAATATTTCCCATGGCAAGTAAATAGCTTACAGGAAGATGTTTGTGAGACAACGATTAGTTGCCAATTAAGGAAAGATTGTCATGATACGGCATAGATACACAATTTAACAACCCACATTTATTGCATAGAACATTGAATATTTTTCATGGCAAGCCCAAGATAGTTTACAGGAAGAGGTTTGTGAGACAACGAGTTATTGATTGAGAAAAGATTGTCATGACATCGCATGCCTGGACACATAATTTAACAAAAAACACTTATCGAACTGAAGATAGAACGTTTTTCATGGCTAGTGTAGGATAGCCTATAGAAAGACGGGTTCGTATAACAAAGGTTCCAGTTCTTAACTGAGCCGGGAAAATTTGTCCTGATACAGGTACAAGAGAGGCAGCATTTACGTACGCCATTTCGTCAGCGGGCGTGCTATGGGCTTTAGCAAGGGCGTGTGCTGAAGGAAACCTCAGTACATGTTCCTGTAGTCAGGAAGGAAGACCTAAGGAACTGCAACGAGAGTTCCAGTGGGGAGGATGTGGAGACAACATAGAAAGTGGGGAGGAGTTTACCAAATTGTTTATCGATGCCGGTGAAGAACGTAGGCCTGCCACAAAGAAACATGCCAGAACCTTGATGAATCTGCATAACAATAAAATTGGCAGAATGGTACGTATAATTGACCTATATGGTGACATGTTACTGAAATGAGTGATGTCTCCTGTTGAATTACCAAGATACCAATCCCATGTGGAATGTGTAGAATACTGTTACCAGTGCATGAAATTAAAAGATCCTTTTTATCCCAGATTTAATTTTATTCCGGAAGCGATTGAAGCCTTTCAACTCCTAAATAAATTCATTTAAGCAGGCATCGATATTGTTTACGTAAGATTGGCTATTTACGCTTGGATTTTTAGTTGTCCAAACTTAAGTCGTAAATGATCAAATATCGTGCAAGAGAAACCCGTCACTTGGCTTAAAGTTGACTTTTTGGACTTAACATCAAGCAAAACCTTTGTCTAAGCAAAACCTTTCGCTTGTTCAATACTTGCCAGGTCGTCAAGGAAATGTCTGTCATTGAATGCAAATGCCATGGCGTGTCTGGTTCTTGTAGTCTAAAGACGTGCTGGAGACAGCTAAGTGAATTCCGTGAGGTTGGCAACGCTCTGCATGACAAATACGACGCCGCAGTTCAAGTAGAACTCAAAAGGAAACGAGGACTAGCAACCCTTCTGCCCAAAGGAAAAAGACGCTCATTTAAAAGACAACTTCCATCATCTAAACATATAGAAAAGGAACTTTGGTACTTAGACAGCTCACCGGATTTTTGCTATAGGAATACCAGAGAGGGAGCCCTCGGAACACGCGGAAGAAAGTGTATCAAAGATGGAACAGGTACAGAAAGCTGCCACCTGCTCTGCTGTAAAAATGGTTACGACACAAAAATCGAGAAAATACAGAAACGTTGCAAGTGCAAATTTTATTGGTGTTGCCAAGTACGATGTAAAGTTTGCACTAAAAATGTCACGACTTATACATGTAAATGATGCAAGAGAGAGTGTCATTTGACAGTCTGTCCATACAGTTTCGTTCACCTTGATCCACCGCAGAACCAATACGAATTCCTAAATAGTGGAGGAAGCGATTCGGCTTTGAAAAAACTGAACAATGATTTGTAATTATCACATGGACACAACTTTGTACTTTATGACGTTATGTGTGTGAAGCGCTTAGTAGTGCGAGGTTATTCGCCTAAAGGGATATTTATAATGAAAGTCTTGTATTTGTATTTTGGGTGTTATATGTGGATGACATGAAAAGTTGTTGTCAGTAGTTTTATATTTTGCTTCCAATAACCTTCGTCCAAGCCTGTCATTGTACGTAGACAGCGATGGAGGAGAATTTCTGAAAATGGGGGGAGTGCTAGGTTGAAAGTAGGGGACTAGCTTAGTAAATCCGCGTTATAGTACAGCATGTATGTCATACTCGTAAAAAGTGTGTATGTGGGGGGAGGGGGGGGGAAGGCTTCAACCCCAACCCCCTGAGCTCCCTCTGCCATCCGTGGTAGAGCTTTGATTTAATAGAAGATTCAGCACGAGTGTACATGTACTTGAGTTTTGTATTTCTTTCCTGTCCCTGTGCCCGTGATGACACAGTCAAATATGGAAAGAAACCTGTCGGATAGGGTCTGGTGGGGGTCATATTAAACCAGGGGCGGATCCAGGGGAAGGGTGCGCGCACCCCCACCCCCCCGAGATGAGCGATTTACAGTCAATTATTGTTTTGTTATTATCTAATTTTGATGCTCGAGTCTCAAATATAAAAAGGTGCGCCCGTCCCTAAAAAATCCTGGGTCCGCCCCTGTAAACTCACTATAACACTACAAACAATTTTTATAACATAGCTACTATATAACGCGCGTTCTGATTGGCTGAATACCCTGCGCGAGCATCCATTTTACGATGTATGCACTGCCGTGCTCAATAAAATCACGTCAGCATTTTCGTCGCAAAAAGTATTGTAGCAAGTTTTCTTGGAGTTTTATTTTGC
>WUAP02050782.1:0-18248 GCA_015163945.2 Stichodactyla helianthus
AATACTCCCTTTTAAATCTCATCACTTCGTTGGCACATTCAGATTCCTTTTTAAGAAGAAAAGCTAGGTCTCAATTCCGTTACTGATAAGTATGACTAGTTAGAATATCATCTTATTTTAAATTGTCCCATTTCACAGCAATCTATTGTTTCAACGCTAAGGATCATGGTCGTGGGAGACAAAACAGTAACAACACAATGAAAATCGATATTAAATGTGTTTTGTAGACTGTAGACAAGCGATAATAGCCACCAAATACAGCAGATTGTGTATTAAACATCAGTACATCTTATATTTGGAAACCAGACAATTTGAGAGCAAACTTTTCTTAGCAGAGCGAATTTTGTTCAAATTTCTATTGTTGTCCCTCTCATAAACAAGCCGTGACGTCATAATGAAAAAGGGCAATAGACCTTTCCCAAGATGTGGTTGAGTGAGTCCTGTACTTGTCAAAGTCTCGATTTCATTACGTACCATGTACTGAGGTATGTACTAATCTGATTCAATGAACTTCGGGATGATTAAACAATAAAGCAAAGAAGAGTTGTTGATTAAACAATATATAATTTACACAATAACACCACGAAGAAACTGCTACGGTAATGAAATCGAGGCTTTGGCAAGTACAGGACTCACTCAACCATATCTTGGGAAAGGACTGTTACTCTTACGAAATACATCCTTAAAATTTTTGTGCCGTTGAGATATTTATAAAACGAGTAGCAGTGTTTTATCAAATATAAAAACCCGAGGCGTAGCCGAGGGTTTTTGATATTTGATATAACACGTGCTACTCGTTTTATAGATGGCTTAAACAACGTCTAGGTATGTTCTAATATTCTGCTGATTTTTTTTAGAAATGAATCAAATTTGGCCGAGAAAATCCAAGTTAAAAATCAAGACCAGTCTACATCTGATTTATAAAACTCCTCCACGGTCCCTGATTTCTATTGTGCTTGGCTCATTAATTATTCATGAGCTTTTTAGCTTGATATAATTAAGTTTTCTGTGGCCTAACTCTTTAATCTTTGCACTATCCATCCTTTATTCCTACGTACCGCTTGTTCTAAGTAAACTACAGACATTCATACTTCGTGTTGCCAGTGGGTTCCAAAAGAGGAGTCTGCTTGGAATTCGGCGGGAAGAAGCCATCCTTTTACTGCGTGGCCAAACCATACCGTAGTGCGATACCTCCTCATTTGAGATTCATGATCCATGCGGCTGATGTTGAGAATTCTTGTTAGAGACAGCGGTTATAAAAGAAGAAAAGGCGTTGTTCTTCCCCTACAACTGTTGTGTTCCAGGCTTCTGCAGTTTAGCAGTTTTAATTCGTATTGGTGGGAAACGTAAAATACTGACGTACAACACATTATGGGGAATCAAGGGTGGCGTACGGTAAAGTACGATGCGTCTACAGTACAGTTACGGATGAAAGGACCGGACCACTCAACAAAAATTCGATCGTGTTTCCGCACGCCTATGTAATATCCATGTTGCAAATTCGTAGGTGTACTGTAAACAGATCGTCCCCCCTTACTTTGTCCAAGTGGTAGGGGTGATTGACGGTCCTTTTAGGGATGAAAATGTTTCCTGTGTTAACAAACCTTTTAGGGGATTCCGACTCAAAAGTCAGTTACATAGCATGACTTAGTACCTTTTAGGGTAATTGTTATGAAAACCAATATTTGTTAATGTTAAACCTATGTCATTTGATATTAGGCAATAAACTTTGAACTCTAGAGACACTCTTATATTCGTTTTGTGAACGATTGATATAAAGCATTATTGAAATCACTCTCCTCTAGAAACCACTCTATTGAAACCACTCTTGTGTAGTACAATTCTTTATGTCAGAAATAATTCTTTAAATCAATCTTTTGTGAAACGCGAGTAGTCTTGTCGAATAAAAATCTTTACAATGTTATTAATTCTCTTTACTGAACAACATTACAGCGCTTTTCATAATTCTGTGACCTACCAACTCCAGACTTCTGGGCGACGTCTGGCGTTTTAGCTTCCATCAATCAAAATAATTACTAACTCAGACTGTTGAAACTTTGATTGACGGAAGCAAAAACGCCCGACGTCGCCCAGAAGTCTGGAGTCGGTAGGTCGCAGAATTATGAAAAGCGCTGTAAAGAACAGACTAGAAGACGTTCATACCTTTTAAGCCTGGTTTTCACTTGCATCGAATCGGAATCGGAGTCGGAATCGGAGTCATAAGCAGCTTAAGAGGAAGTGAAAACCAGAAAACGGAGTCGGAATCAGAGTCATAAGCGCGTCGGAATCGGAATCGGAAGGATCGGAAGGATCGGAAGGTTTCCATTTTCTTCCGATTCCGACTCCGACTCCGATCCTTACGATGAGTGAAAACCAGAATATCGGAATCGGAATCGGAAGCAGAAGCAGACAACCAATCACAATGCTGTTCTCCAGGCCCTCTGCAATGCAAAAAACATGTAACCGAGGCTTCTGCTTCCGATTCCGCTTATGACGATCGGTTTTCACTTTTATGAACTGCTTATGACTCCGATTCTGACTCCGATTCCGACTCCGACGCAAGTGAAAACTAGCCTTAAGGGGTTGAAATCAACATGGCTTCAAAAGCTCTTTTGTGCATACCTTTTAGGGGTCGTTTTCAAAACTGACTGTAAAAGGTTGGATGGGTGAATACAAGGAGGATGCAAACAGATTGTGGAGACTGACTGACAAACTATACTTTAATGTCCGCCATCTTAACTTGCACACCCAACTGCTGGTCAGCGGTTGCAAAAACACAGGAAACCCATAACACTGACCACCGATCTGTATTTGGGGAAAGGATTACTGTAGCAAGGGTTAACATTTTGTGTTCAAAATTAGGAGGCTTATTTCCGAGGGACTTCTATTCAGTGGGGCTTTTTCATGGGGGCTAAGGTGTCTGGAAACCCACCCCCATTCCTAATATAAATTAACACAAGCATGATTACTTGATCCACCAGTATCTATTTAGTTTTTAATTAAAATAATATCTACATCAATAAACCCTTTTCTAAAGATTTCCAAGCAGTTGCATTTCCTTCTAAAAGGGCCTTTTCAGCTCTCAAGTATGCATCCTTTGGTGTAAACCCAACAAGTCTGGATCCAAATATCTCTACACCACTTTTACCAGCCAGTTCTTTCACTTGGTTTTCTATTTCCTCTGCTTCTGTGTATTGAAATTGCCCATCACTTGAGAGCTCCTAACATCATACATACAAATAATTAGTTACATGGATTTATATCTTCCACAGTTGACCTCTTTCATATTGGTGGCAGCTTAATAGCATAATGTTTTAAATCTTAATTTTTCATAAAACTTTGGACTTCCATAAATACAGCTATTTCAAAAAAAGGTTTTGTTGCATCTTGCATCCCAAGGCTGAAATACACTGTTTCCTCTTGTGAAAACCTTCAATAAACCAAATAACCCTCCAGGTGTAACTCTTCAGTATATGGAGCCGGCATATTTTCTTCTGTATGTACTGATAACAATATTTACATATAAGCCATAGTGCATGCAAGATGCAACAAAACCTTCACCAACCTTTTTGAAATAGCTAAGAGAAGATGTTTATCCAAGAAAAATTTGAAAGTTTGAGGGAAAAAAATTTAAATCTTCAAGGACTTACAAGTGTTTTAAGTTGTGAGAAAACATGAAAATGAGGCCACCAAGGCCTGATCTCTAAAATCCATGCAAAATTATCTAATTTTGATGCACAATATCTTTTTGAATTTTGCTGATGTGATTCAAACTTTAAAAAATTACTGAATTTTAAGAGTTATTTCAGATGATATAAGTTATTTTAATGATGAAGTTCCTTATTTACCAACATTAGAAACCCATTATCATGAAAAGGTCTATAATTGAGGTACTACGATATACTGTTCTTTTTTTTGGGGGGGGGGGGGTGGAGGGCTAAAATAAATAAATCTCTTTATTTAAGTTCCTAGTCATTCTACTAGCACTTTCACACTAATTGGGGGCACTATCACTCAACAAACTACCACTACTCTGTTTTAAGCATACAACTCTCAGCTCACATGTTGATTTTTATGGAGGGAGGAAGACCAGAGAACTTGAAGAAAAACCCTCATGGCAAGGGAGAGAACAACACATCATAACAAACTCTACTCACATGTGGCATCCACAGGGCTCAAACCAGCCCGATCCGTTAGACTCACAATGGTGAGAGGTGAATGTTTTAGCACTACGCCACCCATGCCTCTCACTTATATTGAGAGAATGTCATTCACACAAAAGATGCAAATTAATTAAAGGTCAGGTCATGGTCAGACACTTCTTAACACTGCACCAATAAATTAAAGCATATAATTATCACAAGCCTTCAAGAGTAAGAGACTGGACTCTGGGCTTCCTTGTTTGATGTAGTTATCTGTAGGTGTTCTAAGGGTTCATAGTATGTTGCTTAATGTAAGATATACATGTAGGAGATCTAGAATCACCATAACTTCACTTATAACAGATAAATTATGAACACTTGCTTAGCTATATAGTGGGGGATATATCATTAATTCTCCACCCATGTAGAGCTAAGCCACTACTGGCTGAAGGAGAATATAGTTGGGCTGAAAGAACAAAACAGACACAGACAATAAAACAAAAGAAGGAGACAACTTAGGTATCTTTTGTTTTTGCTTGCTACTGTTTGCTTCAATCTATTGTCTTGATGTCATTTGTATTCTTCTGTTAGGCAATCTATGATGCCCTTCAGCTGGTAGTGGATGACCCATTAAACTAGGGTTCTAACTAGCATTAGTAGAAACCCACTAACCTATTACCAATCTTGCAATCTGTGATTGGCTTACATACTCACTATCTATTGAGCAATAGATGAAAAACCCATCATTTTGTGCTAAAAAAAACATTAAGATCATGGTATGATTATGTAATGAATTTGAAGGTACGTAGTATGCTACTCATGGGTTTCTACTAAAAGCAATTAGACTACTTGTTCTTGTTTTCTACAAGTCAAATAGCCTACTTGGCACCTTGTTTACTATCTATTGACTCATAGAAAACTTGAACTCATAGTCTAATTATACTGCAAGTATAAGCAACATATGCAGACTTGCACTTATAGGACAGTGAGACTCCATAAATGCATGTGGCTCATGGTTATGCTTATGTAGTTTAAGTGAGCACCATTATTCCTAACTACACATTACATACCTTGGATGCTTCAACATTACATGCTATCTCCACCATTCCTTCATGCTCAAAAGCCATAGCCTGGACTCCCGGAAGCCCTCCAGGTGTTGACGCACGGATAGACTTTGCAATCTCCTGGCCTAGAGCCAAATCCTTTGTATCTACAGTTACATTACAGTTGGTGATGTATGGAATAGCACCAATACCTGTACACCCATATCTAGAGGATGGGGGTTGACCCACATCCCAACCAATATTTTCAAAGCTCATTCCAGCTTTACCCTTGTACCAATTGACATCTTTTCGTCTTTGAACCAATCCTCTTTTTTGAGGTAGGTCAGCATGACCGAAGAAAAAAAATGAAGTTCCTTTAATATCTTTCACAATCCTTCGACCAATTCGTAAAGCAATTTGCCCACATTCTTGAAGATCTACCATTGGGTTAATGGGATGGATTGGAACCAGATCCACTGATCCAAGACGTGGATGACCACCAGAATGCCTACCCAAATCAATCTGATTATAAGCAGTTTCACACGCTCTGTAAACACTTTCCTCTGTATTTTCAACTGGTGCTGCAATAGTAATAACAGATCGATTGTAATCAACGTCTGAGAAGATATTGAGAACAGTAGCAGGACATTTTACTTCTCCATGATCACGTGTTTTTGCAATGCCTTTAGCTTGTTTAGGAAGGCTCGTGGCCGATAGAGCAACTGACTCGACGATTCTTTCATTTCTTGCTTCGGAAATATTGAGTAGACACGCAGCTAAGCGGAGAGACTGCGATGTTTTATGCATTCTTTAATAATACTTGTGACTCCTCGAAGGTAGTGGTACGCCATGATAAAACAGGTATCCCATCGATTCCAGTAAGACCGAAACCAAACGAAACTCGACCCAGGAAATGTGAAATACCCTGGGAACAACATATATATTAAGCTTGTTTAATCCGTGCTCATCATTATATTATGACAAACCAAAACACATCTACTTAATCGTGGAAAAACGTGGTTGTTGATTTTCTGTTTAAGTTCATACTTTCCCCCTCCCCTCCCCTCCCCTCCCCTCCCCTCCCCTGAATAAAGTATTGACCTTGGTCTCCTTAGCAACGCTCTTGACAATCATCGCAAACAAGATGCCAGGTGTGCAAAAACAGCAATAGATAAAATTATCTTTCTATTTTTCGCACATTTATCGAAAACCTGACTGAGATACTAAATGATACATTCGTTGACGTCAAACTTTCACTTCCAAAGTAAACTACTCTTCTGACGTCATTATACCTTTCGTCCAGATGATCACGTGATGGTTTCTAATCAATCAGATGGGAAGGGGATCCCAGGTATGACTGAATCTGTTACCCTCATTTAATAAAGATTATTATTATAATTACTGTTATTTACTATTATAATGTAGAATAAAATGAATGAACCGTGTACGATAATGCCGCAGATGTAGGATCTGTAAAAGATCTTCAGCCACAATACTAGTGAAATAGACTATATGGTTTGGCCATGTAAATTCTGAAGGAAAGTATGGCTTTCCTCAGTTTAATTCTATACTTAGTGCGATAACAATACGATGCATATTCCATTGAGGTTAGTCACTGTCACGTTCTGTGACGTATTTCCTTAATGTGCTTATCTAAGGTTAGTTAGCTCTAGTCATCATTACCATGTGCAAGTAGAAGACAGTCAACAACTGTTTTGCTACAAAGCTGCGACGTGCTGATGACAAAATAAGGCCGAAATAGCTATCCACGTCTGCTTTTTGATTGGCTAAGTGTTGGCTCCGTCGTGTTGTTATCGTTCTAAGTTTTTCACGTAGTTACTATTATAATACTGGCTTTAATTCTCGAGGGTTGTCCAATACTCTGACAAATTTATGCACAGCATTGTATTGTATAACAATAGTTTAACAATACATTCTAGAACAAAACAATACAACACAATGAATTACAATACAATGCTATGCATAAATTTGTCAGAGTATTGGACAAGTATGAGCGGAAGTCATCTTCAGAGAGAGGAAACGAACAGACAGAGACGGTATTTATTATTATTATTATTACTAACGACACTTCTTAAGAACAGTTTTTTTGATTTACAGATTTTAATTATTATTATTATTATTATATATTGAGATTTTAAAATTTTATTATTATTATTAGTATATATCACGATAAACCCAGAATTCATTATTATTATTATTATTATTAATAGAATCATCATTATTATTATTAAATAATAATAATAATAATAATAATTGAATAATAAAATAATAATAATAAAATAATAATAATAAAATAATAATAAAATAATAATAATAATAAAATTATATACACCTAATATTTAAAAAAAAAAAATATTATCGCTATTTTTATAATTGTCATAATTTTTAGTATTATTCAGTAATAAAAACTCCATGACGTCATACTTTCACTTCCAAAGTAAACTCTTCTCTCTGACGTCATTATTTTTCAGTCTAAATAGTCACGTGATAGTTTCTAGCCAATCAGGATGGATGGATATCCCAGGATGCAATGGTTTGTCTATGTTGTGATGCGCGCGCGTTTGGTTTTTTCGGGTTCCCGATTCCCCAAAACAACATGTCGTCGTCGGAGGCTGTAATGACTTCCACTACAGCCTCTGGTTCGACTGAATCCAGACTACCTTCCTCCCTCCAAACCCAACCAGAGAAGCCCTTCCACTATACGTGAGTAATCGAAGTCTCTTCCTGCCGTAAGACATTCCCGATGCAGGCTCTGAGAAATTTGTTATGCTTCCTCAAACTTAGGTACTTGAAGGAGTTTCGAGTGGAGCAGTGTCCTCTTTTCCTCCAGCACAAATGTACAGCTCACAGACCTTTCACTTGTTTTCACTGGCATTTTATGAATCAAAGACGGAGAAGGCCAAGGAAAAAAAGAGATGGAACGTTTAATTATAGTCCTGATGTTTACTGCACTCAATATGACGAAACGACGGGAATTTGCCCTTCGGGAGACGAGTAAGTCCTGGTCAACTGGCATCCATTTTTTTTTTTCTTGTCATATTTACTTTGTCATGTTTACATGATTATTTTTCTCATTCTGCTTTTCAATTTGTTTAGTTTGGATAGCTAGCTTGGTTTTATATGGGATTTTCGTTGTATTTTCTAGCTGTCCGTATTTACATCGAGTTGCTGGCGATGTTGAACGTCGCTATCACCTTCGCTACTACAAGACTGCTACCTGCGTCTACGAGACCGATTCACGAGGATATTGTGTAAAAAATGGACCTCACTGTGCCTTCGCACACGGACCACACGATCTTAGACAACCAGTTTACGATGTTAGGGAACTACAAGCTATGGAAAAAGAAGACGTCGAAGGCCAACAAGCTGGAGAGAACAAGGCTGTGATGGAAGATCCAAGATGGCAAGGTTTGTACATTGGAGTTCAACTTGTACGATTATTTGGCCGTTTTGGAGAATTGTTTTTCGCGAACTTCCGTTTGCTGAGAGGGAAAAATTTTTTCCATGTGTGTGTTTTGATAGCACTTTGCGGTTTGATGCCCTTTCTCCCACGGATTTCAGTTATTCTGAGTATCAAAGGTGTCACAGATCTTTCCATTAGAATAATAACGGGACCTCCAAATCAGGTAATTCAACGATTTATTTTTTTTACCAAAATAGTGGCAGCCGAAATTTAGGTTTCAGTGACTCTTTGGAGCCGAAAATCCAAATATAAATCGTATCGATCATTGTATTTATTCTTGGAAATAACAAAAATGTTCTCCAGATAATTCTTTTCCTAGAAACTTTCTCGAAGTTATTTTCTTCCTTAAACAAGTAGTTTCACTTCACTGCATCCATTATTGATGAAAATATAGTAAGGTTATTGTCTTTGACCAGTAGAAAATTATTTTAATTTAAGATAGGTCTTGACAGAATTTTTCAGGTCGTCTTTTACAGAGCTTTGTCCTGTCGTAGCACATCGAAGATTAAAGTATTATTTTGATTTTTACTGATATATCTAACCTACTAAGGGGTTGGTAATTTTTTAACTGGGATGTCTGGCAGTTTTTGTGATCAAAACAAACATTTTAACATAGACCCGAACCCCCCCCCCAACAACAACAACAAAAACAAACAAATCAAATCAAAACAGCAACAACATTTTCTGCTAGCTGTTTGTGATTTTCATATGTGAAAAGCCAAAGCATTAAGAAATAGAGTGGTTTTCGTATGATTGAGAAACTTATGGTGCTGACTTCAGTATGTATTCACCAGTTTCCATACATGTACATCGGTTCACTGACCAAAAATAAAGCTCTCAAGCGAGGCGTCAAGGTCCATTGGCCTTAGTTTCAAAGGATTATGCAAATATCCCCTTGGAGCCTCAGCTGAATGCTTTGTGTTTGACCAGTGAACCGATGTATGGAAACTGGTGAATAGAGTAACAGTGAAATGGCTTCCCATTGTTTTTGGGTGAATCATCCAATCACAGTGCATAGTTAACATACAGTTTCGTTATGGTACAGCTAAGAATTTGCCTTACTGTCTGCCACTCATACGAAATCCGCTTTATTGCTGTGTGTCAAAAATGATGACATCAATCACAGATATGCAGAGCGGACAACGAGCACTCTGCAGCTGCAAAGTAATTTCTGATTTTTTGACCCCCAATTGGAGCACAAATGATTAACAATTTCATCAGCCCATTTATGAGGTAAACCAACTGTGCCAATGACCTATCCTCAGTAGTTTTTTAAGATGACCCTTGCAGAAATGCATATATTTAAAAAATAGTTCCTCCAGCAATTTTGCCACCCCTTTTTCCTGGAAAAGCAAAAATTTGAGGTTTTCAATCCCTTAAAGATTTTAAGAAGTTGTTATTTTACATTTCTACAGACTAAAAAACAGGAAAGAAACTATAGCTTTACAAAATGGGCAAAAACATTTGTTTTATGAGCTTTAGGTTTAAAACTTAGTTTCATTAGTGGGTTTTGCAGACAAAGTTTGATTCAAATTATTAATGAACTTTGTCTTCCTAGAATTATAGACAAGATAGCAAGTAAAATTATTTTAAAGAGACATTGATATTTGCATTTGCACTCATGTATCCATTGCTGTGTGCTATGGCCCTGAAATAAGTTGGCAAGAGGCTGCTGTCAATCATTGATGTAAATTGGAAAAATATTGGGTAATTTCAATAATTTATACAGATGAATGTCAAGGAATACAGGAGCAGCTGAGCTAAAATACATGTAATCAGGTCCAATCAAAAAATAGCATTAAGTCTTTGAACATTTTAGCCTGAAAACAATTAAAGGGCCCTTAACCCTTCCAACAGTATTGATTCTGGCTGACGTCAGCTGTTGAATGACCCCCAAAAATTTCATAGTGTTTGAGTGTGGCTTCTTGAAGTTATAAAGGCTTTTCCATACTATATGCTAGTAACTGTGACCTTGGGAGTAATTTGTTTGTTCTTTTGAATCAGAACTCTTAGTAGTTATGTGAAAACTAGTTTGCAGTAATTTCTATAAGAGTCATGAGTAAAACAATGTTGTATTTTAAATTCAATAAATTTATCTGTACTATTAATTTTTTGTATGTGAAATGATAATACTCTTATGTCATGGTCAATAGCATGGCAGGAATAACTTTTATAACTTAAAGATGCAGCCCTCAAACTATGAATTGTTTTTGGGTCATTCAACAGCTGACCTCATGTAGGGTATAATAATATCAGAAGGGGTATCAACAATTAAAAGATGCAAATGGTTTTGTCAGTTCAGTGATTAAGAAAAGCAACAGCAAAAATAGCCAAACCTTTCTCATTCTATAAAGTAAATAAGCTAGAATTTTTATTCTGTTGCAATATTTGCACAAACCTGCAATATTTATTTGGCAGATTATGACTTTTGCATTCAAATAAATTTGTGCCAAACTTTGCAGAGCATCTTGCACTGCATGTAAAAATATGAAGATAAAAAATGTGGCTCAAGTAAATGCATACACCTGATTGCAAAAAGTTGTCACATAATAAGAAAAATTAAACCTTAGTAAATTTATATTTAGTAAGTTTACCAATTAAGAGTTAATTATCACTCATGTCAGACTTTGGTGACAGTGGAATTATCATCAAAATAACAAATACAAGTCAGCTGGAATTCGTTATTAGTATGTTTTTGTATGTTGCCATTGATGTACAAATTGACGGAGCTTGCTGGGCAAGCCTAAGTCTGACATCAGCGATAAGTTAATCCTAATTGGTAAATTTACTATTTTACTAAAGTGTTATTTTTATGACAACATTTTTGCAATAGCCCATTTCTGAGCTCTTGAAAATGATGCATGAAGGCGAGGCTTAATGTGAAACAAACTTTGTGGTGTGAAACAACTGACTTGTTAGTCTTTTCTCTGTGACTTGTTTGCAGCTCACTCACAAAAATATACTTTTAAGAATTAGAAAAGTCAAAGAAATATCCGTCATTTTGTGCCACAATGGTGATTTCACATGAAGCTTTCATGCATCATTTTTGAGAACGCAAAGTGCGGCCTATTAGGTTTATGATTCAGCAATTTGCATTGATTGACAGTAGTCCATTGTTAACTACCTTGTGAGACTATTGTGTCGCAATGAATATAGAAGTGAATTGAACAATAAACTTTTTAACATAAGTATATGATTATATTTCTTCAGATACAAATTTTGTTCTGTCCAATTACAAGACTGATCAATGTAAGAAGCCTCCTCGTCTGTGCCGCCAAGGTTATGCTTGTCCGTATTACCACAATACAAGGGATAGAAGACGAAGTCCTAGGAAGTTTAGATACAGGTATTAGCATTAATAATATCCATTTGTTTAGTCATCCATGCTAATGACTACATTCATTAGATTCTTCTATTGTAATTCAGATTGATATGACATAATTAAGTACATGCAATAATTGAACATAAGAAAAGTTCTTATTCTTTATTTATGGAATTTTGTACTAAAATTCTTTTTGTATTTGTGGGATTTGCATTGACTGCTTAAAATTATGACAATGAAGAATGAGTTGCATACTAACTCTGGATAATGACTAAGGGATACTTACAAAGCTTTAATAGGGATAATTTTTAACTTGTCTATTGTCAGTTATTTTCAATAATATTTGACATGCCGTCCCAAGTAAGATCACTTCAGCTAGCCTCAAGGTACATCAAATTGGAAACTAGCAAGTAAACTAGTATAGGCTGCATCGGTGTATAATAAAATACAATTACCAATAAAAGAATCTGTAACACTGTAGAAAAGTATATTTTTTTCTAGTGTGTTACAGATTTCCTTTTATTGCTCAAGGTACATGTATTTGCAGACTTGTGTTAGGCTTCATATTATTCAATAAAGTTTTATCAATCAAGTTAATAATTAGAAATAATTTTTTAATTCTAGATCAACACCATGTCCACATGTCAAGCACAGCGATGAATGGGGAGAGCCGTCAAGTTGTGAAAGTGGAGATAACTGTCCCTACTGCCACACAAGAACTGAGCAACAATTCCATCCAGAGGTGAAATAATGCATGCTTGTGTTTGATTTAATTGATGTTTAGAAATGTCTTGATCATCTGCAAATGGGAGAGAAGATTTTTGCTTGATCTCATACGGTCCATGGGCATTTTGTTCATTCAAAATTTAATTTTTTTGAAAATTGAATTCATGCCCAACAATTTAAATTCCAGCAGGAATCAATTTTTTGAAAATCGATTTCACGCACATCAATTTCAATTCCACCAAAATTCAATTTTTTGAAAATTGAATTTACGCACGACAATGTAAATTGTAGCACATTTCGATTTTTTAAAATCAAAATGGCCTATATATTTCTTTTCTTTCAAACTCAAATGTCTTTTGGCTTTTGATCGCCTTCTTCATTGAAAGAACCTATACAGGGCAGCTGGCATGGGCGCAAGTTGGAGATCATCAGGTGAGGGTGGGTGGTGTTTGTGTTAGCTGTTCAGGTCAGTGGCAGCCAAATTACTAGCTTCTGAAGACATTTCTGCAGGACTTAAAATGTCCAGCTTACAAATAGAGTTAAATGATCAAAGTGCCAAAAGTTCCGAAAACTCGTGAAGTGTCACATGAACAAAAGGTGAGAAATTGTCATGTGATCAGCCAACACATCAAACACCACCCACTCACCCTCCCCTGATGATCTCCAACACCCGCATCTCCCAGCTGTCCCGTATAAGTTCTTTCAATGAAGGTGATCAAAAGCCAAAAGATATTTGAGTTTATAAGAAAAGGAATATATAGGCGATTTTGATTTTTAAAAATCAAAACGTGCTAGAATTCAATTTTCCAAAAATTGAATTTTGGTGAAATTTAAATCGATGCGCATGAAATCAATTTTCAAAAAATTGAAATCTGCTGGAATTTAAATTGTTGGGCATGAATTCAATTTTCAAAAAAAATAAATTTTGAATGAACGAAACACCCACAGACCCTCATACCATATATCCATTTGTTGCCTAAGTTTTAAACCCTCACTAACATTTGGTTAGTGACAATCAGTTGAAATGGTTAGTGACAATTAGTTTTTGTATAGCCATTTCAATCCTTGACTTTGTTTGGATTTTCAAATATTTGCATAAATTATAGCAGATCATTCATGCCATTGGTAATGGAAATTTTCATTAAGGGTCCTTGGAGAGTTTCGGAATAGTTTTGGAAATTTTAACAGGCATGGCTGTATAGTATTGAATTGCCACATTGTTTCGAACCATCCTTTCCCCCCTCATATGAAATCTGCTCTAAATGCCAACTACTTTCTGTGAAATATTTAATTTTCCTCCTTATCATTAAATTTACATGTGATTTACATAGTTTAATATTTTATAAAAATTTTAAATATCTTTTGTATTTTTTAATCATTGTTTGTCTACATGTCACTAGATATACAAGTCAACCAAATGTAATGACATGCAGCAAACTGGGTACTGTCCAAGAGGTCCATTTTGTGCTTTTGCTCATGTTGATCGTAAGTGTTATTGCTGGTAATAGTCTGGTCTCATAGCTTAATTGTATGTGATAGTTTACTTAGATCATAAGTAATGGCAAAGGTTTCAATAATTTTCAGAGTAAATGGCTGAATAAAAAAGTAGCTGGTCCTACCAATGAGTAATGAGTGAAATTTTACTTTTATTTTTATATATTTACTGACATGATTCCTGATCATAAAATAGTCAGTGGTAAGAGGTAAATTAACTGGCAATCAACTTCCGGTAGAGCCTTCTATTGAAACTTCTGAATAGAGATTATATTAATTTTTGCCTGAATGTCAGATTTTCTATTAAACAAACAAATAAGAATGAATGAATGAATAAAACATAAGAAATAAGTCAGAATAACACAGAGTCTCAAACATTCTGTCCAGCTACATGTATGATAAAGTATTGGCCAACATCATAAAAACACCATGCCAACACCATAACACCACCATGACACTACCAAGCCACCACTGTACCACCACCATGCCGACACCATGACACCATGACACTACCAAGCCACCACTGTACCACCACCATGCCGACACCATGCCACCATGACACTACCAAGCCACCACTGTACCACCACCATTGCGACACCATGCCACCATGCCAACACCATGACACCACTGTACCACCATGCCGACACCATGCCACCATGCCAACACCATGACACCACTGTACCACCACCATGCCGACACCATGCCACCATGCCAACACCATGACACCACTGTACTACCACCATGCCGACACCATGCCACCATGCCAACACCTTGACACCACTGTACCACCACCATGCCGACACCATGCCACCATGCCAACACCATGACACAACTGTACCACCACCATGCCAACACCATGACACCACTGTACCACCACCATGCCAACACCATGACACCACTGTACCACCACCATGCCAACACCATGCCACCATGCCAACACCATGACACCAATATGACAATTCCATGGCAACAGCATGTCAGTACCATAACAACACCATTTCAATACCATGACAACACTATGTCAACGCTATGACAACACCATGCCGCCAATATGCCACCACCATGCCAATACCATGACACCACTATGCCAACACCATGACACCACCATGCCAATACCATGACAACACCATGCCAACACCATGACACCACCATGCCAATACCATGACACCACTATGCCAACACCATGACACCACCATGCCAATACCATGACACCACCATGCCAACACCATGACACCACCATGCCAATACCATGACAACACCATGCCAACACCATGACACCACCATGCCAACACCATGACACCACCATGCCAATACCATGACAACACCATGCCAATACCATGACACCACTATGCCAATACCATGACACCACCATGCCAATACCATGACACCACTATGCCAACACCATGACACCACCATGCCAACACCATGACACCACCATGCCAACACCATGACAACACCATGCCAACACCATGACACCACCATGCCAATACCATGCCAATACCATGACACCACCATGCCAATACCATGACACCACTATGCCAACACCATGACAACACCATGCCAATACCATGACAACACCATGCCAATACCATGACACCACTATGCCAACACCATGACAACACCATGCCAATACCATGACAACACCATGTCAATGCCATGACAACACCAGGGAACCACCATGCCAACACTATGCTAATACTATGACAACACCATGTCAGTGGCATTACTACACCATGCCAGCACCACAAACAGAATTCATCTCCCCTTTCATAATACATTTTAGACTTTCCGTTCCTTATTTCTTAAATGCATGTCCATTGAATTACTTCCCTCGCATTTGAATATTTCTTAAAAATCCCCAGCTGCCTTACCAAGGCAACTAGTAACAATTTAGACACCATGAGAAATCTGGTACCTGTGCTCTTTCTGTACAAGATTTAGTCAAATAACTTTGAACCCTGGTCAATATATAAAACTTTTTATTGACTGGGTTGAGGAAAAGCTTTAGATTAAAAATAAATAGTTCTTATTCTATCTGTGGCTGATTTGTTTCATGAAATAAATTATGGCTAATTTATTTCCTTGTATTTGCAGAGGAAGCAATTATTGGTAGAGAGATGGGTGAAGATGAGTTCAATATGGTAGGTAAATGCTCTGTCAAAGTAAATTTACTTCTATGTTATTCAAAATTACTTAAAATAGAATAAAAATATAGCAGTGTTCATTTTAAAGGGGTTTGTTCTTACATGTAAGAATTAGTGTGCTAATGATCTTTATATCCTAATTGTACTTTAGGCAGGAAAATTTGAATAAAATCTCCAATTATCTTTGTTGGAAGGGTTGGTGTCAGTAGGTGACCTGTAGAATGTCTGGAGGGTGTCAGGAGATTGATGATTAGGTATCAGTAGATTGTTAGTTGGTAGGGGTGTCAGCAGGAGACCCATAGTGTCAGTAGGTTGTTGGTTGGGTATCAAATTGTTGATAGGGTGTCAGTAGGTTGTTGGTTGGGTATCAATAGATTGTTGGTAGAGTGTCAGTAGGTTGTTGGTTGGGTATCAATAGATTGTTGGTAGGGTGCCAGTAGGTTGTTGGTAGGGTGTCAGTAAGTTGTTGGTTGGGTATCAATAGATTGTTGATAGGGTGTCAGTAGGTTGTTGGTTGGGTATCAATAGATTGTAGGTGGTTGTCTCAGTAGATTGTTGGTTGGGTATCAATAGATTGTAGGTGGTTGTCTCAGTAGGTTGTTGGTTGGGTATCAATAGATTGTTGGTAGGGTGTCAGTAGGTTGTTGGTTGGGTATCAATAGATTGTAGGTGGTTATCTCAGTAGGTTGTTGGTTGGGTATCAATAGATTGTTGGTAGGGTGTCAGTAGGTTGTTGATTGGGTATCAATAGATTGTAGGTGGTTGTCTCAGTAGGTTGTTGGTTGGATATCAATAGATTGTTGGTAGGGTGCCAGTAGGTTGTTGGTAGGGTGTCAGTAGGTTGTTGGTTTGGTATCAATAAATTGTTGGTAGTGTGTCAGTAGGTTGTTGGTTGGATATCAATAGATTGTTGGTAGGGTGTCAATAACCTGTAGAGTTTCAGTAGGTTGTTGGTTGGGTATCAATAGATTGTTGGTAGGGTGTTTCCTTGTGTAACCTGTAGAGTGCCAGTAGATTATTTGTTACATTGTGATTTTTCATAACATCCAGACCTCTTACATATCATTCTCTTTTGTACAGTCATTAGCTTTAGGTGTTTCATCTCCGTTTTCTATTGATGTTACCCAATCAAGTAGCCAATCTCAACCAATTTGTAAACCTTCAAGATCAATGTCAACATCATCTGTAGGAAGTATTGGTGAACCATTAACCCCTGGAGGCTCTTATCCAAAGGCACCTGGATCAGAGAGATCTGAAAGAAGCAGTAGCCGGGAAGAGGATCACCAGGTAAAATACAAATGGTAGTGTATGTGATATTTTCTTTTCTTTCTCCTAAATTGACCTCTTTCATATTGGCGGTAGCTCATTAGCACAATGCTTTAAGTGACAATTAAGCATTGTAAAACTTTTCTCGTGTTTTTCCAACATCTTACATATTGTTTTATCAACACATGGGATGTTGGAAAAACATGAACACGAGAAAAGTAGGATCACAAGCCCTAGGGGAGTGATTCCAAAGCTTTCCGAGTGTTTTCTAACATCCCAAGTGTTGATAATACAGCATAGAACATGAAAAAGGCATTTTATAAAGCTTTTATAAAATAAAATAATATGCTTCCACGGAAACCATATTTCCATGCTCTTGTATTACATGGTTGTTAGCCAATAAGAGCTTGCATTATATCGTAGTTATTTTTTGTTTTATAAAACTTTAGTATTTCATTCGAGAGAAGATGTTTTTCCAAGGAAAATTTGAAAGTTTGAGGGAAAAAGTTAAGATCCTTAAGAACTACTTACAAGCAAATTAATGTTTTTTAAATAGACCTAATCGGCTAACGCGTTGCTATGTACGTTTCTACCCAATTCAAATCTTTTGGGAATAAGAATCTTTGT
>WUAP02050893.1:0-18239 GCA_015163945.2 Stichodactyla helianthus
TACTGCAACACTACAGGCAATCCTAAGCCGAAAGTGACATGGTTCAAGGTAGGCAGTGGGATAGCAATTGGCCAAGGGGAAAAATTACGCGTTCAAGCGAAATGGAACTATTCTGGAATATATGAATGTGTAGCCGAAAATGGAATCGGAAAATCTGCAAGAGCAAGAGGATTTTATCAAATCTTGCGTAAGTAGGCATAAAAGTCTTCGATTTTGATGTATAAATTTTAATAATGCATGGTATGTTTTGAATCGATTTCTCCTAATAAATAGACAAGAAAAAAAGAAAGAAGAAAACAAAGCAAAGAAAAGAAAAGGAAAGGAAATGAAATAAATAAAGTAATAAAAAAGAGGAGGTGGTGGAGATAATAATCTGGAACAAATTTTTCTATCCAGAGGTGTCATTGGAGCTCACCGTGTCAGCGCGTTAGATAGTATTTGTGTTTACAATAAAAAAGGAAGATTTTCTAATTCTTTATTACGAGTAAATACATTTAATTTTGGCACAAATACAATTTTTTAGACGTTGCCAAACATCCTTATCAAAAGAATCTAACTTATACAATGTTGACATTCTCATTTTGGAAAACTGGGTACGAAACTTGTCGTCAAAACGATAATTGGTAATGTAACAGATATTTTTGGTATACCCGAGTTTGTGAGTTCGTAAAAACTATCTACCTCTAGAAAGTCAACTTTTTAACCAATTCTTCTGACACTCCTTATCGCCCGCAGACAAACCTTATGCAACAAGACTCAGAACTAATCGAGTTAACAACGTTGTCATCGGTAACTCTCCCATCAACATAACCTGTTCCACCAATGCTGATCCCCCTGCTGACCGGTATGACATATACCTTGGAAACAAGCTCCTCATAACAAGTACCACTGGATTATATTCCATATTAAAGGCAAAGGCTAGCGACCATGGAACGTATGTGTGTTCTCCTACCAACACCTATGGTGGTGGAGCCAATGCTTCGATGTTTTTACACGTCATAGGTAATGCAATGATGATACAGAAGACATATTTTATTTCTTGAAAAGAGCGAGAAAAACAAATTTTGGAACAACAGTTTATCTCTAATGCATTCTTATAAGTTGTTGCGGTTGGGATGAAGTTTCTTAAACGTATCGTCCCATGTAAGGGAATCCGGATTGATGCTGAATTCTGGATTCCGGATTCCAAGGGCCGGATTCCGGATTCCAAACTATTTTAAATTTCCAGTTTGGTTTATTCTAGAAATTATAATTTTTACTTTTCTTTACACCGTACTCCAGTGCTACTTGTATTTGAAATATCATAAATACGTTTTTGCAAAAGATCAGCAAATTGGAGTGATCGAAGAAGGAAAAAGACAAACTGTAATAGCTGCATTAGAAAGATCAACTGAGAAGATCCTATTTGGAAACATCACTGGGTCGGGTCAGTTAGGGGCGGATCCATGGGTGGTAAAGGGGGTGACTAGTCATATCCCCTTTTGTAGGGAATCTCTCAATACATACGTTATTAATAATTCAAAAATCAATCTGGTCTTGACGTTTGATTTTTACATCCTTTTTCTGCTCTTATGCATATGCATTAGTGTGTTGGATGTTTTGAATGTTTTTTCCCGCGTTTTCGGGATTTTATATGGTTTCTAGCCCAACATACGCTTGCGAGTCTGGAAAGTCACCCCCCACCCCCCACCCCCCTCCTTAGATGACAACAACGGCTAAATATTACAAGCTATACTACATGTCAGACAGTTATATCACTTATGTTTGTTCTTTACACCAGAGACTAACATTTCTCGTATCTGGAAGTGTAAATTATTTTTTTTAAAAACATTTGTCGACATTTTGAATAAAAGAAAAGCAATTATTTTTCGCAGTAACTTGCTGTCATACTTTCAACATCTGTATCATGTTTAAAAATGCTTCTTTTAATCATAGTTAATAGAGTGAGATGGTTAGGAAACCTATTGTTATATTTCTTTGTTTACTCTTGATGTTGGGCTGGTCATGACCGTGCACAAGTTTTTTAGTACCATCATCAGAAACGGCTAAATGACTGAAATTAACCATTCTCTGTTGGATTATTGTTTGAAATATACTAATATTTATAATATATATTGAAGTATTTCGAACAAGCATCCAAAAGAAACGTTTAGGTTCATTCGTTCAGCCGTAACTAATGATGGTAAAACAATGGTAAAACAAAAGGTTGTGCACGGTCACGGTTGAAAAAAGCGAACAAAAACTTACAACAATAGGTGTCCTAACCATCTCCCTCTATTAACTATGCTTCTACAGATCTCGAAGTACTGGAACATATCAACGAACACAAACCACTAGTTCTCAGGACTGGGGCGCGCTCTCTTCTTCTCTCGGTGACATGTTAACTCGTTCTGATGCCACTCGCGGTAAGTCACGTGATCAGTTTCTAACCAGAGTTAATTTTATTTTCTCCCTTTTTCTGTAATTCATAATTACAGTTGACTTCAGGAAGAGCGCTTCGGTGAAGTGGCTTTCCACTCTAAGCGTTTCCCTTTACTACGTTTAATGATGTTCAACGATTGTTGTTCTAGGTGCGCAGTGGACTCCTCACACGTTAAGTTCAACAATATCAAGTTTGTCTTCTCTTTTGAAGCCAAGTCCTGGTAATTCTACAGCCTTTGCAGTATCTTTACTTGCCTTTGGAATTGCGTTAGGAACTCCAACAGAACAACAAGAGCAACAGCAACAAGAGCAACAGCAACAAGAGCAACAGCAACAACAACAACAACGACAACAGCAACAAACTCAAAAACCCAAGACTCGAACCTCTTCAAATGAACAAAAAAGGTATTTGGTGTTTAAAATAAAGCTTGCTTTTCCTTTAATCAGTTCTGAGAAATGATTGTACTATAGCTGACCAGTAGAAATGAAGGCTTTAGGGTCGAGATTGTTTTGTACACAAAGCCTGCCTTTTGTTGAACTGCGCAGCCATTTGGGTTAGTTTATCCGACACAAGAAGAAAATACAAGAGTACGGACAGATAAAAAAGAACTAAAATGGTCAAAAAAAATAATCTCAAATTTTCCTTCACTTGCAAACCACAGCTAAGAGAAAGTGAATGAAAGTGAAGTAAAAAAAAAGAATAATTTAAATTCAAAGGCACTTACTGTTTTTCTCATTATTTTTCCCATAATAGCCAGAGAGGAGGCTTCGTATCACCTCTACGTACAGCAGCGCGTGGGCCGCAAAGTGCGAATCGTAATGGACAAAATTCTACGACAATAGTAAGTGATATGGTATCTGGATTGGGATCCCTGTGTCCACACACAGGAATCCCAGAAGAAATTAAAATTTCTAAGAACCGTCTTAACACTTATGAATATATAATCAATACTAAAGTACAAATTGCATGCGTTCTGCAGAACTACATCAAAACGGTTTGCATTGATTTATTCTTTCTAGACCAAGTATTCGTCTGCCGGACCATTTGAACGCTGATGAATGTTGGGCGCGATGAAAAAATTACAAAATACGAAGTATCAAGATCTCAAAGTGCCATGCTCAAGTCTTGTACAGGTTAATATTGGCCTCAATATCATGCGCGCATTAAATATTCTGAAATATATTGAGTAAAGAAATTGAAAATTCGGGATTAATTAGGTATCGTCGAATGCCTTTCGAAGCTGATTTTACAGCTTTCCCTTGACACCAAATAATATAGTATATGTGACGATAATTAAACTTAAAATAAGGCGGAGGAAGTACAGCTGAGTGGTAGCGCGGTTTTCGTATGAGTGGAAAACGTACCGGTCAACGGTACGTACAGGGTACGCGCAACACTGAAAAGGCTTCCCATCTTTTCGTGCGAATTATTGTCCAATCACAATAAGTTACGGTTACCGAGTAGGAGCGTACAACTACTGACGAATGTTCCAGAACGGATTTCGTATCCTGAGTGGGAAACACTACGGCAAAATTGTAGCTGTGCTGAAGCTGCACCGTACTTTATACTTTATAATTCACACGAAAAGTCATTTTAGTGTTTCGGCATATCGTACTGTGTAGGTGCTATTTAGTCAGCTGTAAGTTCCCCACACGAAAACCGCTCCATTTAACGTTGCTTCGTACAGCCATAAGTTGATCAAAGAATATTTTCTCACAGAAAGTAAATCATATAAAATTGCGGGTGTTTTTGATTAAATTAGGAGCATATGTCTAAAATATCGCACTATCTTAAAGGGTTTTAGCCATTCTTCTATCCCTCTTCACGCCACTTTTAAAGCTTTTGCGGTATTTGAGGTCTTTAATTATCGAAAATTTACTGCTAGTATCCGTCGATTTTTTCAACATATAAAATCCCTAACTAGCCAAATGCGAATCGCCTTAACGAGTGATTTTGACAAGGTACACTTGAAGGATTAGAAAGCCGGAGACATTTTAAGACCTACTTGAAAAAGGCCTGTAATTAATACTAAAATCCATTCTGATGTCAACCTTCACATCTAGAGTCAACACTAATATAATCATGCGTTCATCGTAAATTTGTCAAAAGAGGGTTCTGCTTTCTACGTGAGCGATGCTTCGCCGTCTCATAAGAAATACTTATAGTAGTTTTCTGATTTGAGATTTGAGTGGGCATCAGGCGAATCTTTGCTAGATTTGGTTAAATATGCGAAAATAGTATAACGTACGATTATTCGTGACGCGCTCTGTAGGCCACAAGCTGATAGACACTTAACGTGTGGTTCTTCCATTTCTTTCGCTGCAAAGTCACGTAGGGGGTGAGATTCCCTTAAAAAGGAAGCGAGATGCTCATCATACGTTTTACCCCTAAAATGTACCCGAGTCTCGATCTGGTGAGGCATGGGTGTGACAAATAATATTGAAATCTAAAACAATAATTCGAGCGATAAAATTTAAATATTATTTGAAGAAGTCCAAACACCCTAAGGGTTACAGGCTAACTCTACGACAAGAACCGTGCCCCTCTAGACTCCATTAATGATTTCATTATTCGAATATTGACTTGATTACTCGCTCTGAGTTTTCATTAATAAAACCGAAGACTCCAAACTTCAAAATCTATTTTCTACTCGCATTTTGATTTGGATTCTTTAACGATTGCTATAAATATGTACGAAAACTCCACAGAAAGGCCAGTGTGAAGTAGTTTGCGTGGTTTTCCAATCAAAATAAGAGTAAAAAATTAATTTAGAATTCAGGAGTCTTCGGTTTATTGGTGAAAACTCAGAGTGGTTAATCAAGTCAATCTTCGAATAATGAAATCATTAATGAAGCCTAGGGGTACGCTTCATGTCCTTTGACTGTAAACTTCTATAAAAGATACAGCAGCCCCACCTATTTGGCAAGGCAAATGCTCTCACTAAAAAGGTGAAATTGACTTGCGGTTTTTCTTGCATTAGAACTTTTGGCCACGCACTCGAATATGTAAAATATTTTCAATTAATTAACAATTTGAAAATAACGGCATTGACTTGCTACACTTGGCCATCCGCTCCGCGCCTTCGTAATAGCTCACTTCCGAGTTTTCGAAAAATATACATTAAGGCGAGTCCAAAATCACTTGTCCTGTTATCACTCCTTTCTCTACGACTTGTTCACGGCTTACTCGTAAAAATGTCGGTCGTTTCACGCTACCAAGCGTGATTTCGCACGAAGCCTCGCCTACATGCATCTTTTTCTAGAACTCGGAAGCGGGATATTGTATTGTTATCTACAGTGTTACATAAGGAGTTGGCTCCTACACGTGAATAAATATTTGTATTATGAGCAATAGGTGCGCAAAAGTAGATATTGTATTGCTCTGCTAGATTTAGTGAGCCTGTTAGCTAAACGTATTTGCACTCGCTGAGAAATGAAGCGAATTGAGTTTCCTACCAATTTTATATACACTTAACAATATCTTGAAAAAAAAAGTATCTCGATTTCATATGAAAAATGAGAATTGAAATATGGAATTAAATACAAATGTATAATGTAAACAATTCACAACAGCGGGAAATTATATTCCCATATTTTTTTGATAAATAAATATTTTTTCACCGTGATTAGAACGTTTGTTTTTTCTGTGTGAGTCTAAATAAATGGTAAAGTATGATTCAAATTTGATTCAGCAAGTCGCCTCCTGTTTTCGTATAGAGTGGTTTCATGTACCTACAGGTTTACACTTCCATGACAATGACAAGCCTGTCCATGATGTTATTATACTCTGAGTATACTGACTTCCGACGACTTAAATTCATTTACAATATATATATTCTCTCTCCCGAAGAGGTTTTTTTTAAAGCCATGCTGGGGCTTTCTTTAAGTGAAAGCATTAAACCGTCAGTCATTTATCATCCTTGGTATTACGTACGGTTCCTTTAAGCTAGTAACTGATTTGCAAGCAGAAACTTCGACGAATTATGCCAACTGAAACACTCTCAGTCACTTGGAGAATAGTTTTGTACAATTATGTTTTCATTTGGCACCTGTTTGTTTGTTTGTTTGTTTTCCTGGTAGTTCATCTTGTTACATACCTTACAACAGACATACTAGTTTCAGCGCGCGCGAGCAAGTGACTAAACATCGGAAACTCTCTAACCATTTCTCTCTTTTTTCCGTGGCCTATTCGGTTTTACATCGGATTACCGGAACAACATATCGCTAATATCGTTCAGTTCTTGCACGGATTGATTGAAGGGCCAGTGTATTTATTTAACAGATTTTAATCTCATTTTACAGTTTGTTTAATGGATTGCTAAGACGGAAAGCAGATTTGATCGCAATCCTGTTGTGTAGTTTACTCAACTGATATATTACTGGTCTTGTTGTATTAAACAAGGCGTAAAAGCATTATTCAAGAGTGTTCTTTATTCGGGAGCCTTTTTTCTCGGGTGACTTTAAATCTTTTCCTTTTCGTTTCTTGCTCGTTTTTCTGTACGTTTACTTCATCGTTTCGGCGCTCAATTTATGACGAATAAAAAGGCACAATTTTTAATCCATGATTGTCAAAATATCTGCAGGGTTTTTTTTTTTTTTTTTTTCCTCTCTTTCTTCGCGATCCGTGCAATCAAATCATCCTCGTCATAGCGCTGTTTCTCTATCTGCCATAGCTCTCAAATCATGTTTGTGCTGTAATGTAATAGCCGTGTTTAGCATCGAAGAGCTGTTCCCAGAATACGAATGTTGCCTTAAAAAGCGCCATCCACAACACTGTCTTTTAAACTCGCGCCTGAACTCTAGACTGACAAGAGCGTAAATTAGACAGTTGACAGACGAATTGACAATGACACAAATAACAGTGACATTATAGTACACCCAGATGAATCTATCCAGAGGGAACTCTTTCCAGTATATGATCGCTAAGCGCAACGCGTTTAGAGGAAACATGGTGACGGTAAAGACAACCACAACTGGCGTTAGAAGTTTTTTGGCTTTGGCGTTGATTTCTTCTCGATTGCGTCTCTTCTTCGCTGAAAACGTTCGTCTTATCGTCTTGTGGAATTGCGAACTCTCTTTCAGTCTCTGCCCTATTTTAACATAAGTCAAGATGATTACGGACAGAGGAAGAATGTACCAAAACACCGCTATCCCGAGCATGTACGTCTGATGGAAGACGTCTTTGTCAAGTCGGTCAGGCCATTTTGGGGTGCAGTCAACGATATCGGCAGCAGGGCGGAGATCGATGAAATCCATGACGAAGAACAGAGGCAGAGAGACGATCAAAAACGAGACGAGCCAAATTAAGACGACGGTGATTCGAGCAGCTTTTAGCGCGCCTTTTTTGTGCCGTCTTATACCACCAACGATTGCACGGTAACGATCGATAGCTATTGCTGTGATAGACCACACAGATACACCATGGAACACATCGCCTATGGGGTATATATACCTGCAGAAAAACTCTCCCAGCGGCCAATTTGTGGGATCTTGTTCTTTAATAACCGCTAGAGGAAAATTAATCAGCAAAACTCCCAGATCAGCTATTGCCAAGTTACGAATGTAAAAGTTAACAACTGAATGAAGTTTCTTGTTGTTGGTCACAGCGTGGCAGACAAGGAAGTTGCCAATAACACCAAAAGATGCTATCAATACCTCGAAGGTTAGTCTAGTGATCTCCAAAATTACTGGTTCTCTGATGTAGTTTGGTGCGGAATTATTTGCTGCGTTACTGAAGTTGTTTCCTTCATTAGATGTCATTCTTTCTCACCTGTTCTAATACGCTTTCCCTTTTAACTCCCGAGTCTTTCTGTTCAGAAATCTGGAAATTTTCGCTCTTTCTTCCGTGCGGTTTCTTATGAATCTAATGGCAAGTTTACAGCATGACTAAAGAGGCGTACTGAAGACTCATGAAAATTTCTCGAACACACCTTGATCCTTTCCACCGGTCTTCCAGTACGAGGTTATGACATCACAAAGGTTCCAGCCAGTTATTCGGTGGCTCATTCTTCCGGAAACGATTTTGATAGGCTTAGACTGTTTTTCCACTCTTAACTTTGCGCACTATTCTAATGCTCTTTTGGTATAAGTTGACACTGAAACAAATAAATCTATAACTTTTTTTCTAGGCTGAATTCTTTACTAAGTAAACACGAATATTGCTGTAACTGAATAGCCAATAGCCATCCACAACATCTGCCCGGCTTTCCGCACGTCAAATACTCCTACTTTGTTCAAGCAGATATGGCGACAGCTTGCTTGAAGCTAGTGTTATAACGATGAACCAAGCCGTTGCTGACAACTAAATTAAATTTTACACTGTAATTCGTTTATTTTTCACCAGTAAGTTCAATCATGGCTTCGGACTAGAAGTATTTGTTGTGAAGGCACAAAGTGGCTATTGGAAACATCCTCAGAGACAAACTTGCAAAATTGACCATGAAAATGACGCCATGACGAAGATTTAATTATAACGCCTAAAAATTTGCTTTTTGAAAAAAACATCCTTGGGAAATGTTTCACCCGTAAGCTAGGTATTGTGGAAAGAAAAATTAAAAAAACAAAAGACAGCACGAATTGTAAGGTGTGACAACAATAATCTGGAGGTGTGCAGTATGGGGAAATGATTAGACGTTCGTGTGATATTAGGAGGATATTACTTGGGCGCGCGGAGATACGAATTTTAATCCGGTTTGAAGTGTTGAAAATATTTCCCACGAGTAAGCGCCAACGAGTGAAAGATTTTCAACACGCGAAGATAAAATTCGTATCTCCAAGCGCCCATTTGCTATTCGAATATATATATTTTTTTATAAACAAGCCTTATTGCTTTCAAATAACGTTATTCCTTTTCACATTTGAAGATATCAATGTTTCGGAGATGTGAATAGGTATTCCATCGATGATTATATATTTAAGACACCTCAAACAAGTACAAAACACGAACTAGTTATACAACATTTCGAGTCCAATGTCCAGTTTTGGCAGATAAAATTATCCCAAAGCCGTAAAGCAAATTCTTAAAACTATCAGACATGTGCATATTAGTAAACAAAGCAAAACTCGTTTTATTTCATTCATTTGAACCAGAAACATTGCCACTCAAGACAAGAGTTCTTCAATCAAGATCTCGGTCTGGGATTTATCAAAGAAGCGCAAAAACCAGTGATTGTTTTGCTATTTAGAATACATATTTTGAAACCTTTTCCGCTATTACGTTGTTTTTACTATCTAAATCATCGAAATGCAGTCTGAGAGTCTTAAAAGTGTCTTTTATAAGTGTTGATTTAAGAATTTAGTAGTCAACAGTGAAGCAATTTCCTGACGCATCGGACTGTTTTGCCCCCACTATTTAGTTCAACGTTTCCAATTATAAAATCCCACGATTAGCGCAACGTGATTCCATTAAACTTCAATTGTTTTTTCCCCCCAGTAAGAACACACCGACTGTTTACACAGAGTTAATGTGTCATTAGATGGTATAAGGCCACTATAAGCATTCGTTTAATGAGCAACGTTTAGCTAAATAACGAGAAAGAAGATTCGCCCGAAGTCTCTTTAGTCGACAGCAAGCGGCAATTGTTTCCTTATATTATGAAAGTCAACGCTTATCTTACTCTGCCTTCAAATCACACTTTTCGGGATTTTTATCAACACATCTGAAGAATTTGCGCCCCTCAATAAAAATTGGATAAATCAATCAGGCTGTAAAAAATTCTGTTCCCAAATGTCTCCAGAAAAGATCATTCTGAGCCGTTTATTGAAATTGAAAGACTTGGAAATGCAGGACAATTACGTTCAAATTAAATGAAAATCGATTAAAAAAAGTCGGAAACAGAAAACAGCTGATTGAACAGAAAAAATAAATAAAATTCTAAGCTCTGTAGGAATCGCTACGTTCTGAGTCGCACTACCGTGTTGAGATCGGATGTTTTTACAGGGTTCGCACTACTAGATTATAAAATTCCAGGAGTTTCCCTGGGTATAAATATAAAAATTCCAGGACCCTTAACTATATAATTTCATGTCAGATATTCAACAACTTTTATTTTTCTAATACTAATAGAAAATTTAAGGAGTTTTCCAGGAGTTGTTGCCAAAGCTGAAATTTTCCAGGAGTTTTCCAGGGCCCCTGGAAGAAATTTTCGAAATTCAAGGAGTTTTCCAGAATTCCAGGAGCAATGCGAACCCTGGTTTACTCGTTGTCATAATGTCAATGTGAAAAATTAGAAATAAGTTATCTTCTTTATTTGTTTTCGCCAATAACTTCGAGATTAGCATCACTGAAACACTATAGAATGGTGCTTGAGTGCTCCAATATACTCAAAACTAATAGATCCCAAGATGGTCCACTTGTGTTTTCACTCATGTTGGGCTTGTGTTGTTAATATTCAGAGGTTGAAAGGAAGAAAAAAGATAATCTAGTAGGTAAAACAAATCAAAATTTTAAGTCACTAACAAAAATGGATTCTTTGCTTCAAAATGCACAGAGGTTTTTAAAAAATAGCATTCGCTGAATAGTGAGAAGTACAAAACGTATTGTATGGCGTTCGTTATTGCTAAGGGCTTGAATCTCTTCGTCTTCTTCCTCCCCTAGAAGAAATTATAAACACAAAGAATTAGTTCAGGAGACCAATTAACTTCAGGACGTTTAATTTTGAGCATTGTTTGCGCGTTACGACTTACGCACGGAAATTAGCGGTTTTTTTTTTTTTTTAACGCGATTTAGTTTTAATTCCAAAATTCGTAAAAGGGTTTGGCAAAAGTGAGCTTTGGGAAAAAGAACTCTGGATTTAATTTCGTCGACTTTAAGGACGAATAGTGTTGGGAAGAATTTCTTTATATTTCTACTGCATTTTAAATTCAAATCAGCATTAAATAAAGTTCGTTTTTCTACACAATAGCCAACGATTCAACAGCTGTAAGAATCTTTCCCTAAGAAAGGTTTCGTAATTGAGGCTTGAAAGTATCTTATCTTTGTTTCTAACAGGAAGAGAAACATTTAGTGTAACTTTAACATAATGAAGAGATAGTGAAGTCACTGCAAATGCAGAAATAATTAAAAACTAGAATTCCATAGCTCATCTAAAACTTGCGCGCTGATTGGCTATCGAGGAGAGGGAACTTAATGTGGAATTCAACACTGAAAAGCTGATTAGGTAGCACGCTTACACACGTAAAGCCACTCAAGAATTGAGCTCGAAAACAGACCAAAAATAAAGTCTTAGTTTGTCCACTATGGGATTCATCCGACTCGGAAATTCTACGTTGAATTTCTCTCGAAAAAAAACGATATCCCACTCGTCACTTCAAGCCTCGCGCGTTATCGTTTTTCCCGCGAAATTAAACGCGAAACTCCCTCCTCATCTATCGAGTTTTCCTATAAAACTTAGCGACAGTTTAAAAATAAGTGGAGACCGTGAGACGCTTTTTTCTAATGGGAATTTTCTGTCATTCATTTCCTAAAAATTAAACATACTAATCCCTTAAGTTGTTCGCAATATTTGTTGGTGATATTGATAATAAGGAATGATTGGGGATTAAAGTATTAATAAATTAACTTAAATTAGGAATAAAAGTTAAGTGTTCTTATTCATAGAAATCCAATACAGCCTGCATGGATAAACTTGAAGGAAAGAAAGCTAACTTGTCACTTAAAAATCATGACGCTTCCTATTGCCAATATTATAAAAACTAGTAAAAAATTCAATGGCATTGGATTAAAGTTTAATCTACTGTACCAGTATATTTAACATTAGTTTGAAATAAAATGTATAAAGATTTTTGGCCTTGTGAATACTCCAGTTTTGAGTTCTGTTTTAGCCTCAATTGTGCATAAAAAATTTACAATTAAAGCAAAACTCAAAGCATTTGTATTGTTCATTTATACTTAAATTCCATACTGTACCACAAACTGTTAGTAAAACTATAGAATATATTACAAGCTTTCGAGACTAAAGCTGAGGTGAGGAAACTTGCAAATGGATTATTGACAACAATCTGAGAGATGTGATGAAATTATTCACAATAAATACTAAAACTAAAGGTGGGTCATTTGCAATTCCTGTATGGAAACAGGGGGGGAGGGATCATCACTTTTTTAACCTCGTTTATACTGGCAAACAAAAAACGAGCTCCTTCAAATCCAATTTGAAACCCCCCTTTACTTTGTGAACAGTCTCATATGAGAATAAGAAATTGAGAAAGAAATAATTTGATCAAAGCAAATGTTTTTGTCATCAATCAATTATGTAATATTCTGATATAGAATCCTATATATTACAACCAATCACAAACTTACAGGGCCTGTTTAAACTAGCATTTTTGTTGTAAAACTCAAGGGACAATTTCAATGGCAAATTTATTGCAACCCAAAGCAAGTTTGCACTAAATTTCAACCATCTTCAAATTGGTGGTGACGCGTCACACTGTAAAATCATAATAAAATTGCAGATCAGGTAGTGCAACAAAATTGCTGGTGTAAACTTGCCTTAATGTGTAGCTGAACAAAATAGGATTTTTTTTCAAGTTACCTGCTCCTTTTGCTTGGTCCACGTACAAATGCCCAGTCTACTGTGATTGTCTGTTCCAGTAATTCTGCACCATTTAAAGCTTCAAGAGCACTTTGTGCTTCCTTAAAAGTCTCGTATTCCACCAAGGCATATCCCTGAACAACAAAAGCAAAAATTACTTCAAAAATATTTCACCATATTATACATTCAAGCCTAGCAAAAGCAGTAATGTTAGAGTTTTTATGATTTTTCCGTTTTGTGAATGGACGGACTCCCCACTGCAGAATGGTGCCATGAATGTTACAAGCAAAATGTACCCAAACAGATACAAACCTTGAGGAATCCTGTTCTTCTATCAAGGTTAACATGAAGGTTTTTAATTTCACCATGTTCTGAGAACACCTCATGGATATCGTCTTCTTGGGCTTCTTCATGAATATTTGTCACAAATAAAATCCAGCCTTCAACAGCTAAAGCAGAAACACAAAAACATTTCATTAATTTATGAAATTAAATGTTAACCAGGATGCACATTTAGTTTGAGCAGGTAAAAATGAGACAAATTAAGTATTGAGATCTATGATTTATTATCAAAGTTGGTAGTAAGGAGTGGGAAAGTAAGGCATGTGGAGCATGTGCTAACCATCAATAAACATTTGAAACAATGCACCTATCAATGTTTAGCCCCATGGTGGGAAAAGTGGCCAGACTCAGGGGGAATTGACATTTTTGGAGATGGAAAAATCAATTTCCCTACCCCTGGGACTCTAACAAATGTCAAATTTCCTCTCCCTTCCAGTCTCTCTTGTTCTGTCAAGTGTCAAATTCCCCTCCTCTGGGAGAGAATGTACTTGTCAAATGCCTGACAAAAGGAGCAAGATCCTATGTCAATTTCCCCTGGGTTGCTCCCCCCTGGTAGCAGTTCTGATTCGAACAAAGTTGGCGAATAACTTACATCTTGCTGGTCCAGTTTCTCCACCTTGGCTAGCCTCTAATGAATCGTAAGTATCATCATTCTTCGAAGAACTGTCACCTTAAGACGCAACACAAAAGAGTTTTTATAAAAATTAAAATTAAAATTAAAATGAAGATATTTCAATTAGAGTATCATAAAATGTAAACAGCGTATTCATCAAACATGATCACAATAATGTAAAGCTAAGCATAGCAAAAAGAGCCAAAGACTAATATTATTTGAAACTGTTAAAGTTTAGAATGCATAGCGTAGTTTATAATGTGCATTGTCTTTCAGAGGCGGACTCAATACATGAGGTAAGTATTCAGCTTACTAGTATGACATTGTTAAGCTTAAAGCTAATATAAATACGGAATAAAAGCCATTGGATTGTGACAAGCAACTTTAATCTACGGTTGGAATATCGAGAATAAAGCATAATCATAGGATTAGATAGAAGATGATCGCTAATCGATATCAAAATGTCAAGCTTTGTTACCTGTGAATCCACGACCTTTGCGCTTCTTTGCGCTTTGTTTTACTCTTTGTACGTCGTCTGTGTTAAAAAATATCAAACTCACATATTTACCAACAAAATAGACTTATAAATACTTCGACAATAATTTCGAGAAAAGCTTTACCTTCTCCCTCATCGTCAAAGAATTCTGGTTTGTCTACATCAACATCTAACACATCCGCCATCTTGAAGCGTGCTTTGATAGAAGCTAAGTGCGCATGCTTGTGACCGCTGACTTTATCAAGTTTTGAAATTGGGCTTCCTGTGGTAAGTTAACATTACGCAACGCTATTGACGCGAATGCAATTTCCCATCCCTTCGGCATTTTTCTAGATTCTCTCTCTTTCTATTCTCCTCAGCTGACCACTTGAATATTTCATTGCTTTTGTCAATGCTGTCTTCATATCTATATACCTATCCTATGGCAAGAGGTCTTGACACCCCTCCTGTAAAACCTCACCTATTTCCATTGAGTAATTGATAGAGTAATGCAGTCATAGGGCAACACACTACATATGCATTGATTTGGGGTCCTGATCATATAAAGCAGGCTGACTCATCTTGCCAAGTTCCTGGCCTCTCTATAAATAAGCATGCAAAATTCGTGGAAAACAGGCCAGCCCAGTAAGCTGAGCCTGCTTGACTAGCCAGCCTGCTTAATATAATCAGGCCTTTAGTCAGTCAAGATTAAGCTTTTATCTAGGTGAATGTTCACCTGTCAAAAACCATTATCATTCCCTAAGGTCTTCTGTCATATTCAAGGATGTGAGCACTTGCTTCATTTAAGTCACAAGATGTTGAGTGCTTAAAAAGTGGCTATGTCCTGTTTCCACAATATTTTTATTTAATCTGAAGTGTGAAAAATCACAAAACACAATAAAACAAATACAAACTTAATATAATTTCCTTTATTCTATAGACAAATAATCAGAGGACAATTAATTTAATTAGTTAAAATGAAACATATTAATTAAATAACCAGAACAAGTTATTTTTTAGAATTTTCATAGCATTTTCTACTTTGTTCTACTAATCCTCTTCATCATCTTGTGTGTAAATGGCTTGATTTCTTCTGCAAAGTTTAATTACTTTTGGCTTTGGTTCTAAATCACCATCTTCATTGGTGCCAAGTTCACTATTTTTAGAACCATTTTTTCCACCCAAGGTGTCATCAATCGCAATATCTAAGGGACTTTTATCTTGACTGTCATCTTCATCTTCCATACTTTCATCAATATCTATTTCCTCAGGGTTCGTTTTGTTCATTGAAGTGGTACTACATGTATAAACACTGTCACTCTTATTTCCTCCATCATCTAGGCTCTCATCATTGCCATCATCATCATCTTCTTCTTCTTCTAAGTCTATTTCATCAGGATTAGAAGCAAAATCAACTTGATTTTGAAGTCCTTCATGAAAAAATGAATTCCTAATACCAAGGCAGTCACATAATTCTTGTGTCTGAGGGTTAATAGGGTTCAACACATTACACTTTTTCTTAGGCTGTGATGGATCAAATGGCTCAACTGTTTGAACAAAGTTTTCTGGAACTGCAAGATTGTGTTTTAATTGACTTTCAACATTTGTGACCATTTCTTGATTTGGTTTATATCTCTCGATTTCCTCAGAAGTTGTAGGTAGAACTGTAAAACTATTGGTTATGTTTATAAGTGGATTTGTTAACTTGGTAATTGCCAGCCATTCAGCATCATAAGACAATTTCAATGGTCCCTTCTCAGGACCTACATCAATGATCTGTAAAAAGTCACGACGAGGAAGACATTTATCCAGTGCCAGAAATTTAGTAAATTTGGTTTGTGCATCATTTTCAGACCCATGAGGGATAAGAGCAGGGAATTTCACATGCAAGTGGGCAGAAAACCAATATGATGGCTGGAGGATTTCTAATATTTCCATTGTAGGAGGACTTCCTAATGTGTTAGACTCAATTTCAGGTTGTAGAAAATCTTTAAACTTGTACAGCTTACTGACATCACCATGGTGATAGACCCCTTGTGGCCAGTCATGTGACATAATGATGTCCAGTGGCTGAGAAAGGAGCTTGAGTTTGAAGACATCAAAGCTGCGGATGTGATAAGCACTTCGCATTGTGCTACCATCATATGGAGGGCACTCAAAATGCCCTTTGTGGTAATCATGAGGCTTGTAGATTCCTGATAATCCAGCTATGCGCAGACCACCAAAGTTGACCACACCACTGTACCCAAGGTAATAGATGTTAGGGGCTACCCACCCCCCATGGGGTAATTCCCAAAGGTGATTACTGGCTTCATGATTCCCTCCAATAAATAGCGTCAAAACTGGCGCTAATTTCTCTCCTGAGTAATATTTGTAGAATGTTTCTATCTTTCGGTATTTGGGTGGAACTGCCATGCACTCAAGGTCGGCACGATTCCTAACAGCTTGGAAGTCTCCACAGCACAAAAGAAGATCAACTTTGATGTCCTCTTTCTCTTGAAGATACAAAATAGACTCGTAAATCTTATCCAGCTCGCCATGCGCACACCCCTCTACAGCTATCTTCATATTTAAATCAGTCTTTCTAGTGATAAGAAGTGATAAGAAGTGATAAAATGCCTTGAAAAGTTCAACAAGCCAAAGTCAGAAATCTTGCTTGGCCGCCATTTTGAAAATGATCCCCTGCAAAGCATGATGGGTTATGAGCCCGCGATGTCTTACGCAATACTGATCCAAGATGTCGCAGGTTCGTCAAGAAGAAACTTTCATCAAATATTGACTATTTTCTCCCTTAAATAAATCCTTTATTACTTATTATTTGACGCCAACTTTTGTACATTAGCTCAATCATTCACGTGTTATATTGTTTTTGCGTTTTAGGCGTCGATTTCGAGGCTTTTTTGTCAAAGTTGTGGGCACGCCGTTACGCGATGTCATGGCGGAGTTGTCACACGTGGAAGTCGTTCATGTAGCAGGAAATCTTGGAGGAATCTTGCGCGTTTGGAAAACTATCAAAATCAACAGGTAGAGCCTTAAACTATAGAGTCTTGGTGTTTATCCAAAGACTTTAGTGACAACAAGTGAAATATGTAGTTGTTGCCTGTTGCTAATTATTACTGTCCCAAATAAGTTCATTTAGCTTTGATGATATTTTCAATCTGTTTTAACTTAGTAATGATATTAAAAATGAAACCATTCTTGCAAGCAGCTGTCTTTTGAATATAAAACCAGACGCATAACTGCGTGAACTCGGGATTGCTGTATTATATCTGTTGAGCTTCCTCAACGTTTTATATGGTGGTAACATAGTAAAGTAGTAACCTGACCGGGCCACTGTATGTTTCTCTAGTGAAATGTGTTTCTCCAGTGATATGTATTTCTCCAGTGATATGTGTTTCTCGAGTGATATGTGTTTCTCGAGTGATGTGTTTCTCCAGTGATATGTGTTTCTCCAGTGATATGTGTTTCTCTAGTGAAATGTGTTTCTCCAGTAATATGTGTTTCTCCAGTGATATGTGTTTCTCCAGTGACATGTGTTTCTCCAGTGACATGTGTTTCTCTAGTGACATGTGTTTCTCTAGTGACATGTGTTTCTCCACTGACATGTGTTTCTCCACTGACATGTGTTTCTCCACTGACATGTTTCTTCAGTGATGTGTTTCTCCAGTGATGTGTTTCTCCAGTGACATGTTTCTCCATTGACATGTGTTTCTCTAGTGACATGTGTTTCTCCAGTGACATGTGATGTGTTTCTCCAGTGACATGTTTCTCCAGTGACATGTTTCTCCAGTGACATGTGTTTCTCCAGTGACATGTGTTTCTCCAGTGACATGTGTTTCTCCAGTGACATGTGTTT
>WUAP02051004.1:0-18236 GCA_015163945.2 Stichodactyla helianthus
AAACAATAGCAATCAAAAACAAAAGATAAGTTGCCTCCTTTTGTTTGATTGTCTATTGGTTTTGTTCTCTCGGCCAACCTACGTTGTCCTTCAGCCGGTAGTGTATTACCTCTAAAAATAGCTCGCTTAATAGATGCATGACTCAGACAAACAAAATTATACTGAAAAGAACACGGGAAACATACCTTTTATTTCCTTGTATTTTATTTTATTTCATGAAACATTGCTTATTTTCAAAAAAAGTTGTTGTTAAAAACCAAACGGCAGAAATCGGACTCAAGAAGATGAAAACAAAAAAAAAATTCTGAGGTTTGTTTGTCTGAGTTGTGACGTCACTGACGCGCCGCGCTATTTGCATTGTTGAGTCCTCTATATTTGCAAATCTATATAAAGGATAAAGCTGAACTTTATACAAATCAATAAGATTGAATGAAGTAAGAACGACATAACAAACAAAGTAACAAAGAAAAAAGGCAACTGTGTCCTCTTTTACTACTCCGTTAGATTAGAGCATTCATTTCATGATGCTTCAAATGCAATTCTATTATGAAACCAATAAAACCAAGAAACATTTTCTCGAATATAAATCTAAAATGAACTCGGGATATTTTCCATATTTTGTTTACTTCGAGATGCCACGGAAAATTGCTGGTTAGTTAGTGCTGGGTCCACTGGATTGATTTGAGGTCTATACCCTCTTGCACCATCTCCCACAGAGGACTGAAAAAAAGAATGAATAGTTCAATGTTTAGCGTGTGTAAATCTAGTTCTGGATGCACGCTGATAGTTGAGAGTACGATGGTAGCGTAAGAGTTGCTTGAGGCGGAGCGTTGTTTTTTTTAATCAATATTTTTATCCTGAAAGACAGTTTTGAAACGGTTTTAACGTCAGTGTGCGCGAGCGTGCTCAATCACTATGAACCATCCATTTCTTTTTCATAGGTAGCCAGCCAATCAGAGCGCGCGTTATATCTTAGCTATGTTATAATAATAATAATCAATGGTATTTTTCTCTCACACTGAACACTAATAGGACAATAAAATGACTTTTGTCGGGAATATTTGCGCCCGCGTAGTGTCATTTACGGCCCGAGCGCAGCGAGGGACGCAAATGACACTACGCGGGCGCAAATATTCCCGACAAAAGTCATTTTATTATCATTATAATCAATAAACAAGGCCAAACTTTAAGTGGCTAAAATCCATTGGATGATGAACCAAAAACCAATCAGCAGTAGGGCCAATAATGCCATTATCAGCCCGCTCGAGTCATTTGCGGCCCGCTGAGCGCTCGTTTAAAAGAGGGCAGTTTTCTGTTTGGCCGCGTATATTGATAATATATTATAATCCTTTCGTCTATCAGTCGCAAAGATACAAGGGTGAGGACAGCGAGGATCATGGGAAAGATAGAGCTTTTAAGGTGTGACATATTGTGATGTATTTCAAGTTCCAGTTCCTAACGCGAGAAAATCCGTTCGTAAACGTTATACGCAATTTATTCCTCGGCTGCAGCAAGAATATTTGGGTACAGGAACTCCTGCTATGAAAGAAAAAGCTCGAAAACTTTTTACATAACTTAGTTTCTTTTTGGATCCGGAAAAATAGATGATTGGTACATTTATGCAAAGGGTTTATAAGTCTTTTATTATATATGAAAATGGAACAATTTGATTGGTTGCTGAGGGGTCCGGGTTTTCCCCCCAGACATCTCCAGTATAGTTATAGACTATAACAAACCATTTATTGACCAAGCTTGTTCACGTAAAAAGAAACCAACCAATATTCCCACTTCCACGGACCTCAAGCTTTACTCACTATCTCCCCAGTGATTGGCTAACAACATGCAGTCAATTCTCGATAGCGTGTGGACTTGACATGATAAATATATGTTTACAGGAAAATATGCAGAATAAATTTATCACGCCAAGTTTTAAGTCCAAGTTTTAGTAGCGCGTTTATAAAAAACGGATTTTTAGAAGTAAAAACTAAAAAGTTCCCTAGATTTTTAAATGTATAATTAAGACAATTATTGAGTTCGGTTTTCGCATGATATCGTAAATTATCAAGATCTCAGCTTTCGGCTTCGGCAAATAACACAGGCATCGGTCTTGATATTTTACGATATCATGCTCAACCTCATCCAATAATTGCTTATTAAATAGTATGAATAAAAGAACTTGAACATTAAAAATAAAAGAAAAACAAACAAAATAAAAAAATTCGAGAAGAAATTCAACAAAATCCATAAAAGTCACGAGAGAAACAAAAGAAGAAAGAATTCGTAACAGTTACCTCATTTCTCGTAATCGCTTGACATGGTAAACAATCTTATCGATTGTGTAATCAACCTCTTCCAAAGTTGTGAAACGACCAATTCCAAACCTAAATTTAAGAAAAAGTATTAAAATACTGGTATCATTAATCGTACTTTTGTCTTTAAAATGCATGTTGAAGAGCAAATCAACCCAAATCTTTGACAGCACCACAAAGTATAATGCACCAAGTCAATGTAGCCCCCTCCCCTCCCCTCCCCCCAAAAACGCGGCTATGACCGAAACGTAGATTTTGACGTCTGTGAAAATGGGAAAAACCCCCACCCCTGGGGGAATGTTGCTGATCCAATGCCCCTGCATATTCTCCTTTCTTGGCAGTTTAAATTGGCTCCAGTCAACAGACACCGGGGAGGTGAAAGACAGCACTTCCCTCTGCAGGCGGGGATTTAAAATGAATTGAATAGTAGGTAAATACCCCCCGCATTTCCCCGGTAGTGCCCGGGATGGATGCGTAATTTTAATATTTTATCATAGTTCGAAATTAACGACGATTTCACCGAGGTCTGGTCTAGAGTAAGAAGAGGCTACGGCAAGTTGTAGAGCTTTCACAGAGACTGCGGAGCACCTTTGAAAGTTCGAAAGGCATATGATAAAACCCGAAACGCCGGAACGACCGGAACAACCGAAACCACCGGAACCAGAATCGAAACTACCGCAACAACAAATCGGAACGACCGACGCAAGCCATCTAAACCATCGAAAAATGCATTCGAAAAAAATAATCTAAAAAATTTTTTAATAAAGATTTTTGCAATTAAATCAATTAAATGTTCAGGCGCGGCTCATAATATAATACATCAACAAAGCGCCTTCATAACATATTTGATTTTCACTCATTGTTTTTGTTCTGGAGGTCGTACAGTAGTTAAATCTAAGTCAATAGTAATCCTTTCTGAAACCTGCTTCCTCCTGAACTGCAATTGAAATTATCGTGATAGATGAAACACATTATTTCGCAGACTGTTTAGCTCACCTTCCTCTCTATGTCATCCACGACCGAAGCACAAAGCGCGCGAAGGCATATCACGTGTTTGCAGATCGCAATCTCTAAAGGGGATGCAGGGGATACGATGTATGTTGATGTTGGTATTGTGTGATCGTCCGTGTGTAGTGTAGTCTTGAGAAAGATGAGCAGAAGGCATATCACGTGTTTGCAGATCGCAATCTAAAGGGGATGCAGGGGATACGATGTATGTTAATGTTGGTGTTGAGTGATCGTCCGGGTGTATAGTGTAGTCTTGAGAAAGACTGTTGTAGACATCTGACGTTTCGACAACCTGAGCGGAAGTCATCTTCAGAGTGAGGGTACGAACAGACAGGGACGGTATATGCGTTTGGTTCAGTTGGAAATGTCGTTGAAAGTGTATGTTGAATAAATGGGAAGTTATCCCCGATCGTACGGAATATGTTTTGTTCCGAATATCATAAACAGGGGGGGGGGGGGGAAAGATTAAAGATTAAAAAATGAATAAATGGAATTATTATTAGATTACTTTTCGAATGCGTTTTTCGACGGTCTAGATGGCTTGTTTCAGTCGTTCCGGTCGTTCCGGCGTTTCGGGTTTTATCACATGCCGTTCGAAAGTGTATTCAACGTAGTTTTGTAAAAATAAAAAAGGGCGGTTGGACTATAGGCCCCCGCCCCTGCCCTATATCTCCAGGGTCCCTGTTTTAGTTCCTCAAGCAGAGATTCTTCGCTTCACTTTTGAATGCGAATTTCTGACTTCCTTCCGACTTGGAATGAATATGAACCACAGTTTCCCAAAGTTTTAGTAATTCAAGTTAGTTAGTATGACAAACCTTATAGATGAGTGAGCAAGATCCTCATCAGCTCCGATTGCTCGCAAGACATAAGATGGCTCCAGAGAAGCTGATGTGCAGGCACTATGATAAAGGCAAAACACAGTTTTAACAAACCTATATTGCTTCAAAGCAATGATATTTCTGTCCGTATGGCTGTTGCTCATGAGAACAGAAAATATGCGAGAATTCGTAGTAGCCTGCAGAAAAAGTAGAAAGTTGTCTGTGCGTAGCCTACGCGTGGAACAAACAGTTTGTTCGGATGCAACGCTAGATGGCTGTGCGCGGTCTACCCTTGAACATGCAGTGGCGACGTTCTGTCGTGACATTAAACTTCAAAGCTCCTCCCGCCTACTTAAGTACATTATTCGACGAATATGATTCGATGTGAGGAAATATAGTGACAGCTAATTGACAGGCACAGCGAATATTATGGGTTGCCAAACCGAATATCGTAACACTTCGGCCTGAGGGCCGAAGTAAAAACTGCTCAAGGGAGTGTCACACACAGGCTTTGTCCTCCTCCAGCCTGCATTGTCAGTGGTCTGCGGTTGTGGGAGGAAGAGAACGGGACAGAAGCAACAGTAGACCGCCGTCAACGCAAGTTACATTCCCCCTCCGAACAAACACTTCTAGGATCTGATAGTTCAATGTTTTTACCTGCTACAGTCCACTCTCAACCGCAGAGCAATGTTGTTCTTACTGCGCATGCTCGCGACAAATGACTAGGCCGTTTTCAGCATTTTCTTAAACGCACCAATCTTGCGCGATAATGGGTCTTTTAAAATACCTTCAACTTCCAAATTTTAAATTAAAATATAAAACCACTGAAAGAACGTTCGTCATAGGGTTGAAAAAATGCGAAGCGTTCATGGTTTGCGTACGTCCGCCCAGTAAAAACACGAATTAGTCCGATGTCTTAGTAATTTACCTTCCTGAGGAAAGTGCAACATCTTTCAAGGCCATTAACAAACTTTCTCCCTCAACGAAGGCGAACGACAGGTTAACGCAGCCCAGATATGCTTGTTCTGGGTCACCATTTCTGACCACATGAGGTAATCTTGACGTTATGCCATCAATTAGATGCTTACCAAGAGCTGTGATACGTTTGTGGTCATACTAAAGAGGAGAAAGATGTTTTTAAAATTAATAAACTAAATTTCTCAAAATCAATCTGTGTCCATATTGAAAGGGGAAAAAGTTACCTTTAGGGTTTAAACAAAAATATCTAATCACAAGATTTCGACGCCCGTCTCGGGGTCTTTATCAATAGTTATGGACTGACGTTCGTGGTCATGTGACCGAAGATGGCGATGTCCCGATAGATGGCTAGCGGATCGTACCTTTGGTCTCGGTTGAGGGAAGGTATTTGACGACGAACGCCAGTCCTTAGCACTTGATAAAGCCCCCAAGACGGGCGTCGAAAGCTTGTGGTTAGAGAAAAGTTTTTGCTTGAACCCGAAAGGTAACCTCTTTTTTAACATGACTATAATGGGTTCTGGTATCTCTATTTTTACAACTTTTTTTTACAACAACCTGTCTCCGATTTCGGTACCGAAATCAGCTGAATAAGGTCTAGAGAGATAGTGCAATTGTTGTAGAGGTTCGAATTCGTAGTTGCGCGCAACTTTGCAGAAGTATAATTGATATCTACTTCTGCAACGTTGCGCACAACAAACTTCACCGTGCGAACGTCTGTAACGTTGCCGGCGGTGACGTGGTGTTCATAACCAATGATATGCGACTTTCTGGAGTACCGATGGTCAGAATATTTATAGTTTTAGTTTTTTTAACGAATAATTGTTTTTTTTTTTGCAAGAAAAGTTGCTACGCGTTACATCCTTCTAAAATCTTGTTGCCAGCAATGTTGCATGTAACAGCCGCACAGGGTGTTGGGTCTTTAGCCACATTCCAAAAATAAAGTTCACTGTTAACCGCTTAGTACAAGGTTGAATGACCCCAACAGAGGTGTTCTACAGTATCATAGTCTAAAATTTTGAATGCCTTACTTCCATCTCTTTCTGAGCTATTTTACAAGCAGCACCCAAGCCAACACATAAGACATGAGGTAAAGTACCACTTCTCATTCCTCTGTTTAAAGAGAAAATTGGATGAATAAATGGATGAATAAATGGATGAATGAATGAATGAATGAATGATGGTTTTCCCAAAAATTTGTAGCACAAAGTACTGCTACACGCAGAGCGGATAGAGGGGGTGGGTGGATTGGGTGGATTTCCACCCCACTTCTTTAGAGGTGTTAACAGTCAAAAGTATGAAGTTTTAAATGAAATAAAACAACAGATCTGATTGGATCTCGTAACTAATCTTAAAAACTATATACATATGTTAAGAGTAAACTCAGTTTTGCACATTTTAGACGTCTTGAAAGCCTATTCTGAACTCTGATGGAGAATAGATACCTTGAAGGAGCTTTGAATAAGACTATCCACCCCCCTTTGTAAAATCCTGGATCCACTCCTGACACGTACATTGTAAAGTAGAATAGAATTCTTCTTAACAAAAATGTCTCCCCATGATGAAATTAAGTATACTGGTACATCATAGTGTATTCTAACAACCTTGACTGAAAAGGACAATTGCTCTCACAAAAAATGCAACCTACAATATTTGGTGGTGGTTCAATAGAGCAGTTTTCACTTGAGTGGGAAAAGTATGGCATTAAATTACAACACACTTAGGTAGGACATACTGTAACACTGATATGACTTCCTTGTGTGTGAATCACATGATAAAGACTTAAAATATAGGACTATGTGGTTACAAATTAAATTACAACACACTTAGGTAGGACATGCTGGAACACTGAGATGGCTTCCTTATGTGTGAATCACATGATCAAGACTTAAAATATAGAAGGGCTATGTGGTTATAAATTTGCCATACACTCATATTGTCTCTAAAACAAATAATTAAACTTCTTGTCAATATCTTACTAACCTTTCTTGTCCACCTCCACTTTGAATAGGCTCCACACGAACACGTGGTCTGCGTCTAACATACAGGGCACCAATACCTGGAAATAAACATGGGCAGATTAATGATAGGGATAATTCCAAGAACTTAACATTGTTCTTGATCAATCCAATATTCGATATATTAAATACAGAATCGAGACAAACATGGAATTACCCAAAACTTTGGTATTTTTAGGCTGAAAATGAGAATGTGCGTCTACTTCAAGACACTGTTATTCACTGGTTTCTTATTCTTGACTTTGAGGGGCACTTTACACAAATACAAAAGCTTGTTATCCTTCACTGCACATGAAATCTATTGTGCCTGTGCAAAGTGCTCCTCAAAGTTGACACAAAGGAGCCAAAATGAAATGCTTTATGGGTCATAAGAAAGCAGTGTACATGTGACTATATATTAATTTTAAAATAAGCTTGAATAGGCCTCATTACTTTTGTCATAATGTTTTCCCATTTCAGATCATGTGTTATTCCCTTGGGTTTTACTTTATTGTTTTTCTTGATAACACTTGCAAAATTATGTTAATATGAACCTCATACAAAGAATTTTATTCCCAAGAGGATGATACATGGTCTGAAATAGGCCAACATTACACCCAAAGTAAAGAGGTCTATTATATATACCTTTAGGACCATAAATCTTGTGTCCGCTAACAGATAATAGGTCAATCTTCATGTCATTCACATCAATTGGGATCTTGCCAACAGCCTTAAATATTTTGAATTATAAATGATTTTAACAATCAAAGTAAACCACTTTGCAACAATAAAAAATTATAATTTTTGCTGAAACGTAGGGCTGCTAATAACAAGTAAGTTCAGCAAATTATAACAAACAACTGTCTGTGAAACAAAGCTAATTCACTGGTTTCTATTTCTTATTATGAGGGGCATTTTGCATAACTATAATTGCCTATTTTTTTTTCATGTGATGTCATGGCAGCCATGTTGGTTGAACTTTACAAAAGATTTTTAATGAATTCTCTTGTTATATCAACCAACATGGCGTCTGTGTCTTTTGTTATTTTATTCTATAGGGAATGATTGAAAACCACTTATAGCTTGTTATCCTTCATTGCACATGAAAACTATCATGTTCATGCAAAGTGCTCCTCAAATTTGATGCAAAAGACAGCTTATTGGTCTGCTTACCTGTGCAGCATCTGTATGGAAAAAGACTTTGTTCTTCCTACAGATCTCACCTGAAATAAATTATCATACAAATCAGTCAACTAAAAATACAAGTAGTTCACATGCTCTATTGATTTAAATTGTAAACAATGCAACTTAAATAGCTATTAAGACATTGGTCATGTGTCTTGTCCTTTTTCTAACCTATTTCATTTATAGGTTGAATGACCCCAATCTCATTGTTGACTGCCATAACAGATACTAATGAAGTGTCTGGACGGATTGCTGCCTCAAGTTCCTATGATAATAATGGAAAGCCATATTAGTGTTTGAAAATGATACTGCCTTATACCTCTCATTATGGATTATATGTGGTTTTTAGAGTGCATTTTGTATGAAAGCAAATCATCCCATGTAATGTAATCCAGAATGCATGATGCTGGATTCTGGATACCAAGTGCTAGATTTCAGATACCAAGCCTTGGATTCCAAATTTCAAAAGCCAAACTTCCATGGATTCTAGGTTCCAGATTCCCTTACAGGGTGCAAAGCAACACCACAAATTTGTAGCTGAGCTGTTGGTGTACCATGCTTTATCCTAATTATAACTATGAGTTGTTATTTAATAATTTTCATGTAAACAATGGGAAGCCATTTTATTGTTACTGCACATCTGTTATAAATACTGTAATTTCCCTACTGAAAAAGTCTTTATGCTCTGTGTACATAGAAGCTTATGGAAGTTATATTTTTTTTTCAGTAACAAAACATTGATTTCCTCATGATTAATAAAACTACACTATTTTAGATTTCTCAAAAAAAAATTGAATGAAAAACGAGAAAATGAGAAGATATAAGTTAGAATAGCATAAAATGATGGATTAATGGATAGATGGAAAGTTGAAAAAAGTGAAAAGATAAACAGAATGTAAAATGTGATAAATAAATAAAATGTCTTAACACTGTGCTTGACCACATACCCCCAAGTCAATGAGTCCATTTGTATTAACTCTCAGATACGTGACCTCAAACCCTTCTCCTTCAAGACTGCGGCATGAATCAAGAACACATTTATGATCCTGAAAGAGTCAAAATGATATAACTATTTTAATAGTAAAATTAAAAAAAAAAAAAGTTGAAGTGCAATACATTGCATAGGAAAAAAAGGCGAACTGACCAAGCCTATGTTGTTTCAAAGCAATGACATTTTGGTCTGTATAAGTGTTACTCATGAGAACAGGACATGTGAGAATTCATAATGGCCTGCAGAAAAAGTAAAAAGTTGCCTATGCGTAGCCTGCTTGTTGAACTAACAGTTTGTTAAAGTGTATATCAAGGGAAAAATTTTATTTTGAAAATTACTCAAAGTGTATATCAAGGGAAAAACTTTATTTTGAAAATCACTCATAGTAATGTGAAATAGGGTGGTTTTAGTTTTTTTGGGATGTGGACTTCTCTATTCAGAGAAATAAACATTTGAAATATCATTATGCAAATGAGATGACATAAATTCCAGAATGTGATACATTTTGAATTATAATTTATGACAAGTGCTCTGAAGTAAGATAACCTTAAAGTGTACCAAACCATAGATTTCAGTTATAAAGATGATTTGCAAATGAAAAAACAGCAGTACTTTCCACAACAGCAATTTTGTATAATAAATTAGTCCTGAATTTACGTCATCTCATTTGCATTTTGATATTCCAAATGTCTATTTCTCTGGATAGAGAAATCCACATCCAAAAAAACCTAAAACCATCCTACTTCATAGTAATCATGTGAGTGATTTTCAAAATAAAATTTTTCCCTTGATATACACTTTAAAGATATTAGTTCTTAGAGTGACTCTGTAAATTTGAGTATAAATAAGTCTGTATATGTATTAAGCCTTATAATGAAGGCAGAGCAGAAAAATGACAGGGTCACTACTTTCACAATTATTTTTATTTAACTGGAAGTGATACACCAAAACTATGAGGCTTTCATTTGTTTTACTGTTGCTACAAACTTGTGACAAAATCTTGTTGAACTAGAGTAAAGCTACTTGGAGATATTCTCAAAAATGTTAGTTTTTTGCTGATCAAAATATCACCTCTCTCAAAGTACAAGGCGTTATATCTCAAAATCGTATTCACTGAATTTTGGTCACATTTGATATTTTGTTCTTAGGCCCCAAAAGAGTGTGTTTACAAAATATTAAGCTTAAAAATGGATGATGTCCTTATAATGAAAGAAATAAAAAGGTTTTTCTCTCTATAATGAAGCATGTACAGTACATGATTGTCTTTGGTGTTTGCTTAATTACTGGCTCTAATTGTGATTGTAAGTCCAAGGAGATGCACCTCATTCATTCATTGGGCACTCAACAGCCTAATGGTATGAATGAGTGGTTTTCTTTCTCTTAAAGCTATTGGTTCTTTTCTCCTACCCCTTTCTGATTGGTTAATTAACTTTCCCGCTTCTATTTATACCAACTCTTGCCCTTACTTTACTCTTTTATTCAGACGAAGGGCAAAAGCTCAAAATGTCTGTAAAGTTAAGTATGTTTCTCTTTTTTCATGGTGTTACAGATTTCCTTTTATTGGTTATTGTATTCATTACACACCGACACAGCCTACCGGTATACTAGTTTACTTGCTAGTTTCCATGTACAGTAATGGGCAGTGCATTACTGGTAAAATATTCATCTCTTGGTTACCCTTAGGGGAGGGTTTTTGGTTTTTATCTGTGTGGCAAATTACTTCTTTATACTACCAGTAACTGCCTTTTACTCCATTACCAAAGCAAAACTATGTCTATACGCAATAGTAAAACTTAAAAACTGTCTTATTTTGTCTGTTTCAGATGTTGTTGGTCTTGAAAATCAGTACCTTGTTGAACAGTTACAAGACAAATTTCACACAGCTCTACAAAACTACATCAAATCTAATTTTCCAAAGGAAACTAACCGTTTTGGGAACATTTTGCTTAGGTTACCTGAGTTGAGGTCCATTGGTACCAAAAGTATAGAACGTTTGTTTATGCTGAACCTTACTGGACAGATCCATCCAAGTCACTCTCTCTCTGAGCTTCTTCATTCTGCCAAACGTTAGTAAACTATAGATTCATAGTTTGGGGATGGGAAAATGTTACTCAGTAATAACTAAAGGTCTTTAAAGCATGTTTAAAGGATTTCAGAACAAGAACTTGATAGGTGATATTAACAGACTACACCAGAACAAAGGTCTCAAAAGTCTACTCTGTTCTTAAATCTGGTCCTTTTCTTATGATTTTCTTATAATTTTGTAGCAAAATCATCTTTGTTACTGGTATATATTTAAATCAATGGGCATCTTCCATACACACTGCCCTGTAAGTTTCAAGAGAAAACTTTTCAGTTTTTGACATTTATTGAAGCAGTTAACAGAGATGCTTTGCCTAGGGAATCATGTTTATCTTGGTTTCATGGCCATTGTGGTCTAAGGATAAGATATGTGTATTGTCTACTGCTAAGAAAATTATATTCCTTGATGTATATAATAATCTCTTATCTGTAGCTGTTATAGCTATTGTGTTAAACTAGGTCTTGCATGTTATGTGTAGAAATCTGTGGCTTATCTGTTCACTAAACCAGAAAGGAGGGAGATTACTGAATCCTAGGCTGTGATTACTGTGGGATAGTAAATCAACATGTATTTCCCAGCAGTATAAGATTTACTATGATCTAGTTATCTAGATAAAAATATATGAAGGTCAAATTCAAGGCTGGAGGGTTGTAACAGGAGATGTCAAGTTATGCATCAACAAGACCAGTTTCATAGTGATAGTGGCTACATACTGTTTATGGTTAGATTAGAAGCAAGTAGCATTTAAGGCCTATATACACTAAGGGTTTTTCTCTGGGAGCAGGCTCCAGGGTTGTTTTGCTGCTTCATTTGCACCAAAGATTTCATGTAAAAAGGTTGAGGTGGGAGCAGAATTTTACCCCTGGCTTACACCCCCTTATATTAAACTCCTCCTGCAGCATGCTCTCTTGTGCGTACTAGTTGTGCAAAATGACCTGGGAGTCTGCTTCTGGAGCAAAACCCTTAGTGTGTACGGACCTTTAAGTGCATCAGTGGAGGCTGTACAACTATTACCTGGCTGTGCAAAGTTTTTTTTTTCCAGAACTTTGGCATTGTTGCCTTCTAGTTAACTCTGTCTGCTTTTCCCTATTGCATACTGTTTTAGCTGCTAAGGTTGGTCAGTTAATGAATTTTTTACACAGGCTTTTTGTGACATGGTGCATTCTCGTTATGCTTTGGTCACACAATTCATGGTGTAGTTTACTCCCAAGCTAGACCACAGTGCATTTGAGGACATAGTTTTATGTAAAATACAATCATGAGCTACTTTAGAATATATAGCTTAGCTAGCTTACGTATACTCTTGATAGGTACCATACATAGGTGTGTGAATTGGTCAATTTTACACTTACTTATATTAGTCGAATATAAACTTGGTCTTCATAAGGTAAATGGTGATGTGTGATAGCATGGTGTTTACACTTTATCCATAACAGATTACGTTTGGTTTTTACTCATACTGAGGTAATGATAGTTTAGTAAAAATGAGAAAACAGTAAAATTAATAGATTTTTGCAAATTGGTAAAGGTATATTTCATATACACCAAATTGAAAAAATGTTGAGACTGAGGGGGATTCTGGGTAAACAGTGAGGCCTGTAATATGCTTGTAACATTGTTGTAACTCTTGAACACTGCTTTCTTCAAGAATTTAAAGCAATATTTGAGCGTTACAAAAATTAAATATAATTTCTGCCTTATTAACTGTTTACCCATAACCCCTTTCAGTTCTATCTTCTCTGATTTAGCCTTTTACAAAGTAAACCAAAGGTTTTTTTTTTACAATTTTCTGTGTGCAGTACGTTAGCTAAACAGTTTAAGTGCTGTGTTTTATACTGAACCCTAACAACTAGTAGTAATTAGATTATTTTAAGAAAACAGGCACAATTATAACTGTGACATTTACTTAATATACTGTTATGTAAAATCTTAGATTCTGTTCAGAAAATTCTTGCTAGAGTTTCCAACAGTTTTTACATGGTTACCTGTGATTGGTAGATTGTTTGGGAAGCATTTACATGGCAATCTCCGATTGGTTTATTTACTACATATACATAGATCCATCTAGAAGTTTGTAATTATTATAGTAGTTACCAGTCTAACTAAGAATTACACAGAATGAAAAAAATCTACTTATGTTTGTAAGAATCTCTGAATTATCGAAAGCCTGAGTCCAAGACTCTCCTTTGACCACTTTTCCATTTCAGACCATGTCATTCCCTTTAGAATAAGAATCACACCCATAAAGCAAGACCTTAGGGAATGTCGAGGTCTAAAATGGAAAACATTTGAGCTGTTCTAAAAAAATCTCCAAGAGAAACATTGCATTTTTCTTACCACTTCAAGAGTAAGCTTTATTATGATATTAAACTTTGCTTTATATTGGTATTATTATGTTATTGGTCAGTTAAATGTAAAATTATTTGTTGTGACCTTTTTCACCACTGTGTTAACTAGATATATTAATGAGAATATATTATTGTACTGTGTTACTGTAGTGGCTTCTTGGGAAGCAAACCAGTGTTGCTGTATGCTGCATCCTTCTAGAGGCTGTACTGTCTCTTTAAATAGACATTTTGAAGAAATTCTGTATGTATAAACCTAGGTAAAAATTAGTTATCACACATGCAGCTTATATTTTGTAATTATACACATCTGTCAAAAAGATACTATACTTCTAACACTAGATTCCTTGTAATGAATAGAAGTAATGGATCTTCTATAATTAATGGATCTATAATTTTGAAAATAAAAGTTGCTAAGCATTCAATGTTTACTGTTAAAAAATTGTAATCAGTAATGGTAGAGTAATGGTAGCATATGAGACGTGATACATCACATGGAAAATGCTACCAGTTAACTCAAATATAATTGAGAAGCTGCACAACTCCATCTTGCTTATGTTTATTCATTTATTTTTAAAAAAATATTGCATTCAGAGGCTTTACAAGTCTGTGCATTTGTTTTTTTCACGTCAGTTTTTGGTGTTGAGCAAGATCTTCCCTTTTTAGGGGAAGGCCATCTTCTATTGCACAAGAAACCAAACAAAACCATTAAGATTATCCAACATGGCCGGCCCCATGACATTTTTTGGCTATATTCATATTTCTCCAATAAGGGATGTGTGTGAATAATAATGAACAGAATATTATGTTGAGGATTTAAAGTAAGAATCACTAGCTGTATTGTCCTTTGACTCGTAAGTTCTTGGGATCAAAAGGAGCTTTGAGGTGTATTTCAGCTGGGAAAACTTCCCCCATGGATTCTAATGAATAACTACCCTCTTTCAGATAATTGTTGTTTACAGTATTGCTGCTAGGATCTTTGATGTATCCATAAGCAATGCTTTTGTTGATAGCAAAGCCAAAATCTCCACGACGAATAAAGCCAACTACCTCCTCATTACGACGAATAGCTTCCAGACCTAGCAGTGCCTTGTGCCTAAAATGAAAATCATGAAATAGGTTTTTATTTAACAAAATGCAAAAAACTTAAAATCAAAAATATTTTTACTTTTTTGTTTCATATGAATATCAAACTGATACTTACTGGTCAATAGTGAAGCATACAAGCTTCTTTTTTATTCCTTCAGCTTTTTGCTTTTCAAGGGCTTCTCTCCCAAGAAAAGGTGTGTTTGTTTTTAGTTTACAGGTGAAGCCTAATCCTGCCTCTAATGGCGTGTCATCATGCCGAAGGTCCTGGTGCCAGTGTTTGTATCCCTTTTCTGCACTCAAGGAATCAATCGCACGATAACCTGCATTAACAATACCAAACTTCTTCCCTGCAGACATGACTGCCTGGTACACAGGAACACAGGATTCTCGTGGGATATGAAGCTCAAATCCAAGCTCTCCAACAAAAGTTAAGCGTATAACCCGCACATCATGCCCGGTGATGTTGATAACTTTGTGAGATGAAAATGGGAAAGCCTCATTTGAAAGATCAGCAGTTGTCAATGTTTGTAAAATCTCCAAACTAAAGTAATAAAACAATGTGTACATGTCAGCTTAGAAGAAAAAGAAAAAGTTTTTCAAAGCAATTCAGTCAAAGAAACATTGGGTTTTTCACACCTTTTTGGTCCTTGTACACTGAGCATTCCCATGTCATGTGTGTGGTCTTGGATCTTAACGTCAAATTTCTTCTCTGCTAAGATATTGTTGATGTGACACCAGCTGTGCTGGCCAATACCACCTCCGATGGCCAGGTAAAATCCATCACCTGTTATTTATGGTACATAATTATTCAGAATGTTGACTAATGTATTTTGCAGGTGGGGGGGATCCAGGTTTGCTACAGGAGTGCTGTGTAATCCCATATTCTATACATGACATACCACTAGTTTAGCAGTGAGTTGTTACTCACCATCAAACTTTGGCCTAGCTACACTTGAACCATCTCCATTTTCAAGTACACTGACAGTTAAATCTGCTTCAACTCCTCCATCTTTGTTGGTCATACAAGTGTATGTGGTGCTTCCTTAATTAAAAGAAAGAAAACATTGTAAAGGGGAGTGAAGTATATACAGATGATGATGATAAAAATGAAGATGGAGGTGGTGGTGGAGGTGGTGATGACAGAAAAAAGAGACAATTGCATTGTTTTACCAAGGATAACTATAAAATGTTTGCTTCTGTTACCAGGTGGCTTCTGCATGTTTGCAGTAAAGATCCAGTCTACAGCCTTCTGTGCATCAGGTCCACTTAGATAGTACTTTGCAAAGTATGACATATTGAAGATTGCTGCTCTGGTTCTACATGCCATGGCTTCTTGACCAATCTGAAAAATCACAAAGAAAATGCAAACTACAAAAATGCTTACCAACATAAAATGAGTTCACTTGACATGTAAATCTATGTTCACTTCAAAAATTATGTTATATATTTGTGTAAATAATCAACATACTATGTCATGATGTGGAGGAAAATCAAATGTGTATTCATGACCCAGCAGTTCATTATACAAGTAGTCTTCATGTTTCTTCTTGTCGTATGATCCATAATAGTCATATTCTTTTACCTGGGAATAAAAAATCATGACAATCTCAATCTTAGCATCCTTTATTCATTATTACTTTACTAAATTTAACTAATGGATAGCCTTGTCTAGGGCTTATTCAACCTTGAGATATTGTTTTTCTGATATGTTTCTTTGATTGAACTTAATTTATATGAATTTATTATTTATAATTTATAATTTATTTGTCTATAGTTTTTTTACCTCAGGTGTGTGTGATGGCTTGAACCAACCAGGTCTCTCCCAACCATGTCGCTCTTGATATAAACACCCTGCGTCCAACAACACCTGAAAATCATCATCATAATCATCTGATCATCACAAGATGTTTTTCTTAGATCCTGGTCTGAAACAAATGTGTGATTTATTTTGACCTTCATATTGACCAATGAGCATTGTGCAAGAATTTATGTCAGACTAAATTATGATAATTGCAAAATTTCTAGAATACCTTGTGGAAGGGATCACATCTCATATTCCTACTGGCCAGTGGTTCATCATGAGGAAACACCATGGAATAATTCTTGGCATACGACTCATGGCTTCTTTCCCAGATCCATTTTTGATTGTCAGTCATAGAAGAATGAAACCGTCTGCAATAAGTGAAATTGTATAAGAAATATGCCACTTAATTCCCCAGCCAAACAATCTACATTTTTTGACATACCTTACATCATAGCCATACATGTCTAGATCTGGGTAGCCATTCACTATCCAGCGTGCTAGCTCTCTTCCACAACCCCCAGCGAGCATAATCCCAGAAGAATTAAAACCACAACCAAGGTAGAACCCACGCAGTTCTGGTGTCTCTCCCAGGAGGGGTTTATGGTCTGCTGTAAAGGATTCAGGTCCACACACAGTTGATTTGATTCCAGTTTCTTCAATCACTGGTACTCTGTTACATGCTCCCTCAATGTGGACACTGAATACATCCCAATCAAGATCAAACAGACCAAAAGCAAAATCATTCTTTACCTGTAGATAATAATAGACACAAAGAAAACACATAATATTGGGCACTTTAATTCTCATCAAACTTAGTACAAGAGGGTATAGAAGACTGTTTTATTAAGAATTAAGAGAAAGTGATGTACGTGTAGCAGTAGTTCACATACCTCTCACCTCTGGGGTCACAGGTTCGATTCCTGGACTCGTCATTTCATGTGAGTAGAGTTCTTGTTGGGTCTCTTCCTTGATTCAAGGGTTTTTCTCCAGGTTCTCCGGTTTTCTTCCCTCTGCAAAACCCAACACGCTAAATTCCAATTCAGTCCGTGAGTAAGCTCTGCCCTGACTTAGATCAGCCCAGTTTGTTTTAGGGTTTGATAAAATTGAAATTTTTTCATCCCATATGGAAAGGGATGAAAAAATTATTATTCTAATAGTAATCATGTCTAAAGGATCATTCTATATCAGTCACCTTTTCCCAGAAGATAGGGTTTTGTTCATATCCACCAACAGACAGTCCATCACCTTGTAATTTAAGATAAACAGATGCATCATGGTCCCTGACATTCGGCATATGTTGGATTCCTTCAATACGTTCTGTTACAATATATGCATGGTACATTGCACATAATGGTACTTTAACATTTGCAAGAGAACCAATATAAGGTGACCACACCCCACTGCAATTAACAACTTTTTTCGTTTTGATATGACCAACATTTGTGTCTACTCCTGTCACATGATGCATGCCAAAGTCATCAATATCTGTTGTGATGCCAGTTACTCTGCAATTCTCAATCACCTGCAAAATAATGAATGTTGAAAGTATGAACAAAAATTCTCTACTTGCGCATACCCCATAATGCCTTCTGTTTTTGGGGGGTAGTTATTGTCATTCAAATCAAACAAATT
>WUAP02051115.1:0-24955 GCA_015163945.2 Stichodactyla helianthus
ATAAGAATGGTTATCGTATGAGTGGGAAACGTACGGTACTGACTTACAGCACGTACATGGTACGGTATGTAGTAACATTGAAATGGCTTCCCGCATAAAGATGGTTATCGTATGAGTGGGACACGTACGGTACTGACTTACAGCACGTACACAGTACGGTGTGCGATAACAATGAAATGGCTTCCCATTGTTTTCGTGCATGATCATCCAATCGAAACGCTTAGTTATCGTTATACGACTAAGGACGGTACTGCTACGGTAGAGTTACAATTGCTGTATCATTTCCTAATCATACGAAACCCGCTCTATACTCAGTGATTAAATGGCGCGAAAAATATATGAGACGCTGGAAGGCAACAACAAATTTTTTCCAGAGGAGCCTCAACCTTATTCACGCGCTGGAGACCAATAGTTGATGTGAAATGCAAGGACAGATGATTTCTTAAGTCCCATCTACACGTTTTTTTGTTTTTTTGTTGTTGTTGTTTTTTTTTGCGATTCTAGCTGCGATTCACCTGCAATCAAAAATCGCGCGTGTAACCATGAGTAGCGAGTTGAGTGCGAATCGCTGCTAAATTCGAACATGTTCGGAACAAAGGCGATTCATCGGCGACGTGAAATTAGCAGATTGCCTTACAATCGCCTGTAGTTTACATATGCGCGATTTTGCATAAGCAGCCGTAGAATGGGAGCGAAAATCGCAGTGCTGATCGCAGAAGAAAGCCCTTAGTCTGAGCCTCTGTGACAGGTTTTTCTTTTATTTAGCAGCTGTAGTATAGTCTAGGCCAGCGGCCCTTATTAAAATTAGACCTTCAGTTCACATGATGCATTGATTCTGCCATACAGTAAGTCAAAATGCATGACACTTAAAACAACCTACCTATAAATATAAACCTATTTCAAAAATCGTTGTCGCAGCTGAAGACAACAGTCAACACTCCAAGACCGCAAAGGATTTCGGTAATCTTTCTCAAAATTGATTCCTCTAGACATATTTTGGTTGCATGCGTTTGTATATTTCTGGCAAGCTGCAGTGGAAGCTCAGGTATTAAACCGAATATTTTGGAAAATACTAGTATTGCAAACATGATTTATGAGAAAAATTACCGAAATCCTTTGCAGTCTTGGAGTGCGACAATGATTTTTGAAATAGGTGTATATATATATGATCCGTTTATGGGCAAGGTCTTCTTTCTACATCAATAAGCAAACCCTGTGCCGAATCCAGGGGGTGGTCACATGGTACCCATGACCCTTCTTTCTTACCTTGGAACATCAATCGTGTTCTACTTTTAAAAATATTTTTCAAAATTTTGCGCTTTTAGTTTTTTTAAGTTCAATTTCATTTTTTTTTTTTTTTTTTTTTCTTGTGTGGCCCCGCCCCTACTCTTAATTTTAGAACCGTGCCTAAAAAACCCTTTATTTCGTACCACTTTTAACTACTTTCGGTGAGACATAACCCAAACAAAACTCTGGAGAACAGCTTTTCTACCAAAAGAATTCTCGATCTGGGAGGCCTATTAGGCTCCACAGGTTGGCTACCTGGTGTAATTCTATAATCTGCTGTGGCGGATCAAGGGCGTGGTCACAAGGTGCCCGTGAACCCCACCTTCTTACCTTGGAACATTGTGTTAAATACAAAAAGACAGATTAAAGTCGAGGGGGCGGATTTAAGGGGTGGTCATTGGATGCCCATACAATGTTGATCAAGGTCATAATCCTGAACACTACAATTAATTACTTTGGCCAAAGTCATAACTAATCCTACAATTAACTTCGACTGCGGTAGACTCTTGGTGTGTCTTAGCTAGATTGTTCACTCATAGTCTTGTGATTAAATTCTGACTCGGTTCCGTTCCCGCAAGAACCAACTTTTAGCCAAAACGTACTTAGCTACTCAAAGATTCGGATAATATCAATTTATTTACAAAACGTTGCATACACTTTGCCCTTCTCATTGGCAAATTTTTACTTCTTCATTAAAGAACATCTGATGCGCACAATTTGATGATCGTCTTTGGAGCAAATTGAACTGAAAGAATCATTGCGCAATTTGTTTCTCGTTTCAATACCGCGTATTCTAAACTCATTCTCCGTCCGTAGAAGTCAAGTGATTCACAGGCTTCGGTGGATGCTTGAAAGACCACCCTCATTGCTCAAAGAAAATTACAAGTGTGCTTTTAATTTTTAATAATGTTGTTTTTACTCTGCCTTGGTGGCCATAATTAATACCCACTTCGTCTCAAATCAGCTGACGAGCGCGTCAAACCCGTGGGAGGACACACGCACTCTACGCTGCCTCTTAAAACAAGCGCCAACGTTGCTTTCATTTTGATTTGACTGCAGTTTTTGCCTCAGTACGTGGCGACGTGGACGCACTCTGACGAAGGTAAGACATTCTGAGTTCTATTACTTACCTCAGGAAACTTTTTAAGAAGCACAATCGAGTCACTAAAAGCGGATTAATTTGATCGGGAGATAGTTCATGTGAATAAAGCAGATTGATAACTTTGGTGAGGAATACGTATTTTATCTTCTTTTTGCATCAGCTTTCGGGTACACTGGTAAGTACACTATTCATCCATTGGACGTTCGATATTTTTCTCTTTGATTTGTCGCAAAAAAAAGCTAAAGAAGCCGCAAAAAGTTTTAATCATAAATGATGGATTTAACTCAAGGAGATTAACTCCACAAACTTGTTGTCCCTTTCATCAGAAATATATTATTTCAAACACCAATTTTTATCATCTTTTTCTTATGAAAACTTGTAACTTAGTCCGCTAGCTGCCAATTCCACCTTGCACTATCTCTAGTCTCATATTTACTATTGCATTCTGGACCAAAAGTCAGATTTTACTAAAAATCAATGAAACTTTGTTTGGTGTACTTTTACTCATTTGCCATGAGAACAGATTTGAATTGATTTAGGTTTTTAATTTTGCCGTTCTGTCATTTTTAATTATAGATATTAATTTTGGCGCGCTTTTTCTGTCCCTGTTGTCGGGTTTGCGACGGGTTTGTGACGTCATTCCCAGTGACGTTAAAAAATCAAGGACTGAGAAAAATTAACACTCGTTTTCATGGATAAATTCCACTGAATTGACCTTAACATGTTCTGCATTCAGAAACACTAAGGTAAAAATCTTGAAAATTTGAAGAATCTGGGTACCATAAAACTCAGTTCTGGGGAGAATCGGATCCCAGGGTGGGAACTAAATTCACAAAAAAGCGCCGTTCCGATCGAATAATTAGTACTATTAAAAAACAGGATTATGGACAAAAAAAGTACTCTTATACTTTGGTACATTACATCTTACTAACCCCAAAATGTTCTGGGCGTAATTTCTCTAGAACGCAGGGTAAATTTCGTAATTGGATGAGTGTAAAACGCGGCACGATGCCGAGACTTTTAGGTGATAGCTTCCGTCGGTGAACCGATACAGGATAATCCAGTAAAACCGTTTAGGAGCTTCGTAAACTGGCCTTCGTTTCTAATCTAATGAAGTAGGAGAAAGATGAACTCTATAACACATTAGTTCTGCCATGTATGGTTTAATCGATAAACACGAGAAGTACTAGTTTGTAGAGAAATCGGATTCATCTTAGAGCGGCAAATTTCTTCATCGAATCTAGTTTCTCACCTATCAAGTTTCACGATTTGCTTTTCAATATGATACTTTCTACTGCAAGACACATGGCAGTTTTTCAGGACTTTCAGGCACCCACCAGAATTTAGTTCCTGTTGTGGTATTTTCCGCTTGTTGTCATGCATTTGCTTTAGTATTATTGGTTTGAAAAGATAACTGCCAATGTATTATTCCTTACCTCGTGATATGATCAGTTAATCCTAGAATGTTGGCGGAAATGGACATCCAAATTTAAATGGATGAAACCGCGTTAATTTCGCTGTGTTAGCTCCAGTTAAGTAAATTAAAGATAATTAATAATGAGTTCCAGTGCAATTAAGGCTCGTTTTAAGTTCATATTTCCTCCAACTTGTGTGCAACGGTCATCAGGCGAGGCAAGTTTCGCAAGGGTGTTTCAAAACGCACAATTCGTCCTGAAAGTACAGTAAACTAAAAGTAGGTTTAACTAACCAAGAGTGTTTTCATAATATAGATTACACCAGATACTTTAGCCTTGAATTTATTATTTACCAGCATATTCAAGAACGTCATGATGTGCTACTACTACGGAAATGTATAAAGAGGTCACTGATTATGAGGGAAGTAAGACATGAACTTTTCTGGTAATGATTAAGACTTCAAGCATGTTTGAAATTTTTCGCATTTTCCCCTTACAACAGACTGGTAGACTCGCTAAGTGGGAGTTTGAGATACGCAAAGTCACATGACTTCCTTGACGTTCGTTGATAACCTATATTTTGCTATCTTGAAATTTGGTCCAACGAGTACAGGAAACTCAATATATATATATATGTTTTACCTAAACATTCTTCCATTTATCGCATTTTCCCGCATCTTTATCTATCTATCTATAATCCATCCATCCAACGACTCCCCCTTCCCAGCCACGTACGCAAACCGTCCTGCGCCATCCACCCACGCACCGTTTGAATCCATCAATTATTCGGCGTCTATTCGCCCACCTACTCATCCATCCATCCATCCATCCATCCATCCATCCATCCATCCATCCATCTATCCATCAATCCTAAAAATCACCTTCCATTTTCCACATTATCTTTATTCATATTTCTACGAGCCTCCGTTGAATTCTTCCTTGTTGTGTCTTTCCACTTCATAACTTTCTTCTTAATTATGCAAACGTTTATCACCCACAACTGTTCAAAATTCATGGTTCAAAAACTTTTCTAAATTTCAATTCTCTTCTAACTATGACTCATCCCTTCCCACAGTTCAGCTTGATCAAATAATTACACATTGATGACATCGAACTCGATCGACTTCCAAGAAATACCGCGCCAAAAATAAATTGACAGGTCACTTATAAAGGGCTTTATACTCAATTCATTTGCATCAGTACAGCCAATTACCTCGTTGGGATAATTTCCGGCACCTTCCTAAGCCCAAACCATAGAATTGATCGCTGAAAAATTTACCGAGACGTTTGAGTCCTATCGTTGGTAAGTTATCCGCTTTTCATTGCCCACATATAAAGCTTTATCACAAATGATGCATCTAATATTTTATAAATTTTTGCTGTGTCACCTTGAACGGTTACAGCCGACTTGTGGCATGGTGAGTGGCTGTTGACTATGTAATTACAACTTCCTGTTTCTTCACTCAGTCTTGGGTTTATCCTACAAATCACAATTTCTCCCTCTTTATCCTGAAACTTGCGCTCAACTATCACTAAAAACTTTTAAACTTAACAAACAAGATTTACCAAAACCGGAAGTATTCCAGCGTTATTTTGAAAGCATTGAAAGTTTACTTAACTCGACGCTTAAAAACAAAACTGAAAGTGAATCCTGGTCAAGTTTATTGTTCTCCGATAAATGTTGAAATTTTGGTCTTCAAGTTCTTATAAACTTCTTCGCGTGTCTCAGGGTAGTTATTCTCCTAGCAGCCTGATTAGCCACAAGTTCGAAACCCGGCTGACATTTTCTAAAAAGCAATTACGAGACGCTTTTAGCCTTGATTAAGATATCCCTGATGCAGAAGTCAGATAAAAATAATAATAATAATAATAACTAACTCACCTAAGTATGTCTTTCTTTCGGGCGAGTTATCGTCATCATCGGCATATAGGTTACAGCCTTTTAATTTTAGAATATTCGAAGATCTTCGTCTCCACCGTCCGGGAAAAGGATGCTCTTTACGAGTTGTAACTAGTATACAAGCAGTGAAGTCTTTCTGGCATTTGACTAATTTTTTGATGTTTGGGCATTCTTGGATTTGTGATCAGTGACCTTGACAATGCAATCAGTGTTCTTATTTACCAGTTCTGTCTAGTTTCTTCTACTCTCCACTGTCTTATTCTGCATATTTCGATCAAAATTATTCCCATTGCCGAGAAAAAGGCATGACAGAGAAATAACAAACTAAACGAGAAGGAGATTTGGAATTTCTTTTTCGAAGATTCATCGTTTTAAGGCAGTGGAACTCGCTCACGTTTGCACTGAATCATTGATTAATGCCAGGTCAGCAAGTTTCAGTTTACACGTTTTCACGAAATGAGTGTAGCTTTACCACCAAACTGCTACAGCCTAATCTCATTGCTGGTCTTCGTAAATCGATTATCTCATTTCGTCGCTCGTCCAATTCACAAATATTCGATTTTCCCCCTTTAAGTCCGTAAAAATTCTCCCCCGATCTTACAAAATGGTCGATATTTTGGATTCAGTGAAACTTGACGTTTTCCAAGGCTTATTCGCGTCTGGCGTACTATAAACCCAACGCAGAACCTAGGTTCATTTCCCCTCACTGGACAAAATATTCATCAGGCTTTGGTTTGGCGGTCCAAACTTGTATTTTCTGTTTTGTAATTGTATTGAATTTTCATGTTTGCAACACTGAGATGATTTGTTTGCTGCAAGAGGACATGACACCTTAACTATGCCTTCACTAGAACTATAGGGCATCACTTAGACGTGTTAGATATAGTCAGATCGCAGCTCAAGACGGATAATTTAGTAAATTTTGTCCCTTCACTCCTGATTTATCAGTAATTATAATCGGGGGAAAAACCGTGGTCAAGAAGTTTTTGATGCTAAAAAGCAGACCGAGTGTTCCAGCTCACAAGCCTTGTCATCAAATGTCTTATACGTTGTCATACCATAACATTCCTCCGTTTTTCGGGCAGGGCTATATACCTAATAAACAAGAAACAATCAATCTGATTTTCAACCCAATTTCAATCAATATTTATAATGAGAAAAGTAATCAAAAGACGCAAATGGGATTGTTGGAATTCGAAAGGAGAGATAACAAAAGGGTTAAAATACTAGTAATGTTGCATGAGAGCTTATCTCTTGATGAAGTGATCGAAACATAATTCCCTTTTATCGAGAATTCACGCGCCGTGGTATTGCATAACTCAGTATTTTGTTGCTATATATAAAATGATTATAAAATCCATCTAGCCAAGGTTAACCTAGTAAGAGTATCGGTTGTCCGGCAGGAGCGCGCGGCCCTTTTGCTATGGACATAGAGCTATTTTTATTATTTCTACCCAGCGCGCATGCATGTAATCCAAAAGAAGTTCATTCAGTCGATCGTACATCATATAAGCTAGATTTCTACTCCAAAAATAAGGAAAAGTAGCGCAATTACGCAAGTGTAAGTCAGCTTCTTCGCACTGCTGGCGAGTGTTTATTTTTTAAGACTAAACTAAAACGCCACCATTGACCAGGTAACGCGGTGAGAACGGAAAAAACTACATGTAAGAACAACAAGTGAGACTAACGATATGAAATTGTCGGCGCTGGAGGGTTAAGTCATGATTCATTGTTTGTGTGAAATTATTTTGTTTCTGGGCTCTGTTTTTCTGCTACTGGTCCTCATGGACCATGCCCGTCACCTAGTCACTCGCCTGTTATCCCAGAAAAGCTACTCAAACAATCATTAAGTGGTCAGTTTTGGGAAAGAGAAACCTAAAAAAACTTCAATGCAACAGAAAATTGAGTAACGTAGAGAATGTTTTCACAGCATGAAAGATTTTGGAGAATGCACTATGTGTATGTTAAGTAAAAATTCTATATGCAACCTAACAGCTAGTTGTTTGTTTCCACTGTGTGCCTGCTAGCGGTAGTCCGGACTGTCACGTGCTAAGCACACAGTATTTAGGCATTTAAGGTCGTAGATGTTAAACCTTAAGTATTCGCAGATATTTTTCTATAGGCTCTGTAGTGATGCATCAAATTTGTTGGCATAAGAGACTCCATATTTGGTCTATGTTTTGGTCTTTTAAGACCAAAAGCTCCTACTGCAATGGAATACAACACTAGTAAAAGTCTGTTTTACTTTCTTTAGTTTTTCATTAAGCAGTAAAAGAGTCCGTGACAAGACGGAGAGGTTATATAACAGCGAAAAAATAGAGTACGTCAAGACTTCCGGAATGTCTGTTGACCTGGGATTTCAATAATATCGCATACGTGTAATTCTTCTAATTCGTATAACACTATAACGATCAAAAACGCAGATACTATATGGGAAATTACATAACATCATTGCCTACGCATGCCAAATAGAGACATTTCTGCCATTATACCCGCCGGCGGTATATACTTTAAATGTCGTCAGCGTTTTCAAAAGCCTCCGTTCTCGCGTCCATACCATACTATTTTCATTGAAAACGCATACATTTGAAAAGACTCCCCAAAGTGGAGACATTTGAAAGCGGAGGCCTATCGTTTAGTAATTCATAAACTAGTTTTAAGGGGTGTACACTCTACCTATCGTATAGTAATTCATAAACTAGTTTTAAGGGTTGTACACTCTACCTATCGTATAGTAATTCATAAACTAGTTTTTTATGGGGTGTACACTCTACCTATCGTATAGTAATTCATAAACTAGTTTTGAAGGGTACACATTCTACCTTTCTTATAGTAATTCATAAACTAGTTTTAAGGGGTACACACTCTACCTTTCGTATAGTAATTCATAAACTAGTTTTGAGGGGTGTACACTCTACCTAGATCGTATATTAATTCATAAACTAGTTTTGAGGGGTGTACACTCTACCTATCGTATATTAATTCATAAACTAGTTTTGAGGGGTGTACACTCTACCTATTCTATAGAGTGGGGGCGGGACATCCCCAGACACCCTCGGCGTGTGTTTGCGCGTGCGCGTTGTTGGGAATGACTAACAATACACTGTTCCTACATGAAGGGATGACCGGAATTTTGATAGATGATGTTAGAAGAACGTAAACAGGAAAATCTTGAAAACATGATAGAAAACGCAAAGCTGTTTTCCAACACTCGTAGCCTTCGAATTCGAATAAATCGATCCCACTTTGACCTCAAAGTCCATAAATTCTGTGTTGTTGAAGTAAGGGCAATAGCCAAAATAAAAATTCTTACCAGGCGAGCTATGGAAATCAAAATAAAATTCCAATGTGAAGAAGGAATATGCAATGAAGCGGTCAATTTAAAGTGTGTTTTCAAAAGTTTTTCGGTTCAACAAGCCTGTCCAAAGTCCGTTCCAATATCTAGTTTTAGATTTTCCGTTTCGGAGGTGGCACGCGCGCTCGTTTCAGATCCGTTTTCACGCTTTTTTCATGCAACGTCCTTCAGCTATGACGTCAATGTGGGTTTTTATTCATCCTCTGTTAGTCTCCTTTACTCTTTCGGCTGTCCTGTTGAGTGATACTGAAGAGGTAGAGCGTTTATAAAGGCAATAAATCTCAACTAAAAGCCCAATACCTTCTGATGCAAACTTCCAAAATCTTATTGGATAAGGTTAAGCTAGTCTAATTCCCTTTTTTCTCAACGAAAAACAATCCAGAATGAAGGCTTAATTCATTTAAAGCCAAATCTTTATTGACTGAAAGTGTTATAACTCAAACTTTGTTATTTGCGTTAAAAATTCCACACAGATTATAAAGTTATTGTTTTGTTTTTTTCCCTGCGTGCTTGTTTCACTTCGGATTATTCTGGGATTTTAAAACAATGTTGCTTCAGGCATTTGAAAATTCCTCAATTAAATGGTTGTCTGACCCGATGCAGCTTCCAATGCAACCAAACACCAGCAATCTCTGGCATTCAAGTGGCATCGCTTGCTGTATCAACAGACACTCGATACCCAACGCGCAACACCATTGCTTGAGCAATGTCAGTCAACGTGCCCTACCATTAGGTTTCTTAGTTGACTTTTCTTCTACAGAATTTGAAATTTTCTTGCATTCCTTAAAATTGGCATTTCTATAAATTCCTAAGGACTATTCTATTACAGATTAGTAGGGGTCGAGCATTCGTGAACCGAAGGCGGCATGTATTCCTCAGTCAAAGGAGAAAAAGCTCCTGCGGCGCGCGTGTGTATATGGCTTGCAACTTGATACAAATACCAGTTGGACGCTGGAAGGACGCGTAAGCAATTGATATTGCATTGCATGAGCAATGTTCTGTTGCAGTATTCTATATTTTAGCTTCTTCTAGCTCGTTGTTCAAGTTTGAAAACACTATTTTCTCTTTTTGAAGGATTCCTTTGTCTCGTGGACGGCTCACCGGAGAACATTCTTCTGAGAACGAATTCCGGTGAAAGAAACGGCATGATACTTTTAGCTAGCGTCCTTGGTTTCAAGTTGCAAAGTATTAAGACGCCCATGTAATAATATATCACGATATTGCACAGGCAGCGTCATCCATATTTGGCATAACCTTACGGATTACTACTGTATCGTTCAAGCATTTCGCTTGTTCACAAAACATGGCTGAACTTTGCCGGCATATCAATCTTTCAATTGATTCGAGTGTTTTCCGGACGCCATAGGGATTAATTTTTTGTCATTGTCATTTTAAGTTTAGTTTATGCATTTGCGCTGCACACTGATCCCGCTATATTTAAAGGCTCAATATTAAAGGAATCTATCGTTCGGGTCAAGTAAACAACTACGAGTTAGTCAAAGCTGCACTCATTATCATAATAAACGCCCACCCATATAGACTATAGCAAACAGATGTTGGAGTGTTGAGTATATTCTATATTGAAGAAATTAAAAATAAAAAAGGTAGAGAAAAGAGAAGAATGCAGGAAAAGGATGGTTAAGGGAGAGAGTGGAAAGAAAGAACATATTAAAGAAAGAAGGAAACGAAGAAAGATGAGGAAGGAAGAGAGGTGGGAGGTGCTAGTAGTGACCACAATTTATAAGTAACTTACCGAAGCGAGAGAAAGTGCTAACGAAGCAAATCTGATGTGTGGTCTACGCGCGTTTCTGTTTCTGTAAAATCATCTATCTTTTATTCGTTCAATCGCAAGAAATTCTTAAGAAAAATCATATTCTTAATTTAGAATTATTGAGAAAAGAGTAAAATGGAAGTTATGAGTTTTCTCCGAGTTGTTTTGGGATTATTTTTGGGTTCCCTGTGTAGTGTAATGTGATTGGTCCAAATTAAGTCAAGGGTCTGTGATTAGCATACAAGTGCCATGTTTGCATGATAGTCACTGTAAACCGTCTCATCTTCAACAACTAAAACCATCGCCTTACGCCTCCGGTAAGTCTATTTATCCTTCTATTAGCATCATAATAACAGTTCTTCCTTCCTTCAGTACCATTCACTCGAAATCCTTGGCAAAAACATTCTCCGAGGTGAAATTTTGCAATTGAGAGACGCATCTGCTCTACTTTGATTTGCAGCATCACTCGGCCCCCGTTTGACATTAACGATACCGTCTTTTATCTTAAACAAAGTCTTTACCCTATTTAAAGCCATTTTCTCAATTAAACTGCTTCCTTTAGTCCACTTAGAATCTTCACGACAGCACTTATTGCTTTTTACTTGGAATTTGTAGTATATAATTGACGGAACGAGGCTAATGTATTCTTTGTTGACGAGGTTCATTTAAGACGATGATTCTCGTCTATCATTTGATTATTATTATCCTTTCAGCGAGATATTATTGCTTAAAATCTTCTTTATGTAAGTGTTGATGGCATTGTATGCAGCTCAAAAGCTTACTTTCCTCATTTAATTTTTATTCTTTTTGGATTTTGCTACGGTACGAAAACTTCCTTGTCTCGTCCTTGTTTATCACTTGTTGATAATAATTTGACCACGCGACTGTCTGAACTCTTTCTGAATATCAAACACGACAGCGGGGACTACAGCTTTTTTCTCTCTGTAAGGATATTATTTCCGTCGAATAGTAATGAAATATATGTATCCTGTAGTCGTTACTCTGTCTTTGGTTAAAACTCCTTTTAGTGATGAAGTTTGACCATATGGCGAGATTTTTGAGTTGTGGAAAGCTCTCTGAACCGTGGACGAAAAGCCCAACGTAATTTTTTATTTTTGCACCCTAGTGACCATTGGTTATTGTTATTTTTAAATCAAACTTTGATCCTTTATATTGTCTCTCAGCAATTGGAATCTCACAGTTGGTATGTTATCTTTATTCAGAAGCGTGCCAAAGTAAGAGTGCCTGACTTTGTTCCTCAGTTGGACGAATTTTTCAGCCACTAGCGAATTTATTTACTCCGGATTCTCAAGGAGTCAAAGAGGACACAGAGAATGGCAGAAGAGCATGAAAATAATCTTGAACCCACCATTGGAATTGGAGACAAACACTACAAAACTATTTTAGAAGACGTACGAGGAACGACAAGAAACTCTTGGTAAGTTTTTATCCCATTTTTATGCCAGGGAAGTCAAACTTACTGTGATATAAGACTTAAAATTTTTTGGGGTCGGAAAATTTCCCCGAATGGAGGCACTATTGTTGAAACGTTTAGAAAGTCCTTCTTATACCATATAACAATGCCATATTTACGTCTGGATGAGGAGGGCCATCAAGATGTCACACTTTATTTTGACTATCAGAAAATTGGAAATTGCGGACGTTTGATCTGAGGTCGCAGAATTCTCAAACTTGTTCGAAACTCATTCATTTTCCATTGTGCCGCATTGTCCTTACAAAATACACACTGAAAGTTGTTTACTAAAGGGTTGGATAACTGGGCGGGTTGTTATTATACAGATCCGTGTTTATCCACCGTTTGCGTAAAACAAAAGCCCATCAAGCCCACCCGAACTCGTGATTCAGGATTCGAATTCCGCGTCTTGTATTGCTGCAGTAAGGTCAACATTGCTGACTGGCAAGCCTTGATTATTCAGCGCATTTTGCACAGCAACGTAATGCAATCTTTGCCGGGGTTTTAAGGTAATCTTCAGTTGAAAAGAGCGGCTTGTCAAAGGTATTACTCAGAGCTCATCACGGTTATAAACTAATGATCCATTGCATACACTTGCAGATTACTTGAGCCTATTTCAATTAAATAACCGAAGTCGAGAATGCTTTCTCGGTAATTCTTTCACTATGATTTTCCGGCCCTTGTTTTCTAACAACTCAGTTTATTCCATTCATTGGCCTTCAATCAGAAAAGTTCTTGATATATGCTATTTATTACTCCTAAGATTTAAGGAGAAAGCAAATATTTTTTCCAAGTTATTCCACTATGTGGCACAAGGGTGACATTTTTTCCTAAGGGACAAATTCTATGCATATTTTTTGAAATCTCCTTTTACTAATAAATAGGACAATGAAATGACTTTGGAGGGAATATTGTTTATTTGCACCCACATAGTGTCATTTGCGGCCCAAGTGCAGTGAGGGTCGCAAATGGCACTACAAAGGCGCATATAAACAATATTCCCTCCAAAAGTCATTTTATTATCATTATTATTGATAAACAAGGCCAAACTCTAATTGGCTAAAATCCATCAGATGATGAACCAAAAACCAGTCAGCAGTAGGGCCGATAATGCATTATCCGCCTGCTTGAGTAATTTGTGGCCCGCTGAGTGCATGTTTTCAAGAGGGCAGTTTTCTGTTTGGCTGCATATATTGGTAATAATGTATGCTAACATAATTTGGAAATAGGACAAGATTTGTAGATTGATGTATTATAGCAATATATAGCATTTGCAGTATATAACTGAGCTGTGATAGTACAGCAGAGTAACTAGGGGTGAAACAGTTGAGTATAGTATATCCTATTCTATCCCATTTTTAGTCCCTTTTAATTTTTTCATTTTCACCCTCTTCACATTCCATTATACTTCATTCTTCCTTAAACAACTCATGTATAATTAATTAGGAAAACACAATAGAAATCATTGACCATGGAGGAGGTTGTATATGCAAAATTGTCTTCATTTGCATAATAACTTAAACTTGGATTTTCTCAGAACTTGGTTCATTTTGAAAAAATTCAGTAGAACATGAGAACATACAGTTAGACATTGTTTAAGTAGTTTATAACATTCGCATGTATGTTGTATCAGATTTACAATCACTAGCCTTTGGCTTGTGTTGTAAATCTGATACAACATGGCTGCTCATGTTGTAAACATTACTTATACAATACAATTTATTCTAGCTTCATTTCATCCATTTTCATCTACTTTTCAATTTCATCCAATTCCCATTCAGTTCTCAGTTTGATAGTTTTTTCACTAAGAGATGTGTAAAACAACACCAGAGTGTTAAGTGTGCAGTTTTCTATGTGATATGGGACTATGATGGACACTTGATGGACACCAGAAATGATGTGCATGCCTTAAAACACTTGCCAAAAATAATGACCCTCCCCTATTTGCGTCCCACTCCCCACTGCTCAGCAAGTCCCTAAACTAGGCTATCCTGATTATTTTTTAATAGAGTGGGATTCATGTAACAAGGTGATGACTTAGCATATTTGTAGCTTTACTTTAGCCTTACAATGTACCCTATACTACCTTAAACATAACTACTTGTTCTAAATGGATAATTGGCTCAAGAACATTAGTAATGTCACAGCTTACTGTATTGTGTACAATACATTTCTTACTCATGGGAAAACTCCATTTTATTATATGAAATATAGTGGTATACCAACTGATAGCAAAACAAAAATATCCCTATTCCCTCCAGTGGTGTTATCATTTTTATCAACACGTGTGTGATATCATTTTGGACCAATCAGCTGTCAGTATTTTCGCACAGTTAGTAACACGAACTGAATGGTCATACGAGTCCTCGTGTCTATGTTTATTGCTTATGACTCATAATGTGCAGAAAAAATTATTGTCAGATGGAAAACGAGTTTGAAAACATAAGGTTTGTCATTTACAATAACATGGCTGGAATGAAATGCCCAAAAATTGCCATCTTTTGATTTGCAATAAGCATTTCATACAATAAACAGAACACTACATGGGCACTTGGAGATACGAATTTTATCTTCTCGTGTTAAATATCTCTCACTCATTCTCTGTGCTTACTTGTGAAAGAGATTTTCAAAACTCAAAGATAAAATTTGTATCCATGTAATATCCTCTGTGGACATGACAGTGACACCTAATAATTTAATTTGGTAATTGTATATCTGAAACCCATTAAATTCTATGCTGTTAGATTATATAGCATTATCTGTAATTTCTCAGTTATATGATTCAGTTTCTTGCCTCATTAAATCTCAATGTTCAGTGTATTTTAACACATCTTCTCAATTACTTAATCTCAGATAGTTTTCAGTGTCAAAATCATACATGTTAACAGGATAAATTTCCTTTCCATTATCATTAGGCATGAGTTGACTAGTGGAATTTTGGACCAATTTTTGTTTACAATCCAGTTAACATCCATGAACACAGCGTGAATTTTAGTGTGACCTCCAGTTTTTGAATGTTCTAGAATTTGAAATTGTCCCAAAACTTCAAAGAAGCCATAGTGTATGGGTGGGGCTGACCAATTTTCCAAATTTCTAATAAATCAAAACAAATCACAACAGGTGGTGACAAGGCCTGTCAACTATATGTAATAGTCTCTTGTATCACATGGAAAAAGCGCGGGAATATCTTCATTCTCAAAGAGAAAAATGATATTCATAGTTGACTTTGAAAGAAATCACCAGGGATAGTTCAGTCATAATAATGCAGTTCAAACCAAGGTAATAGAGGTTGATAAATTGCCTAAGTGTACAGTATTTGTCTTTATCTGTAGTCTTCATAACAGTGATTTCTTACTTAGTACAATAGCAGATAAAGCTCTTGAATATTCCATTAACCACCTTTGGTATAAAATATTTAAAACAGCTGCTATTGATTCAAAAATATCAAAAGGGATACCAGAGCTGAACATGGAGCAATTGCTTCATTCTGACGTATTTTTATTATGACAGTTGATACTATTGTGTGGCCACGATTATCATGCAATGCCTTTTCATGCTCTTGAAAATTGACCAAATTGAGTGTGATTGTAATTACAAGGCAAAATAATTGGACTTTCTTTTTCACACGTCATCACAAATGTTGTTGGACTGCCAATTTCACATTTTGACACTTAAAATGCAACCCATGCCTTAATGTCTCCATGTTTTGATTAAGTAACAATCTGCATACATGTATACAAGAAACTAGTCACTTTTATTCTTGCATGGCTTGCATATGTAAGATGCATGAAGAAAAAAAAATTATGTTAAAAAAAAAAACATGCATAAATTAAATAGAGAAGCTACTGCTTTTTCCATATATTTCTTTACAAATCAAACGAAAGTATTTTTTCTTGATATTTCTTTAACAAGCAAGAAGCATTTAATTTCTTACCAAACATCATTTCTAGCTGTGTATGGCCCCAGGTTTATAATTTTAAAGCTTATTTTAGGTTTCACTTTGTTATCAAAAAGTTATCGATAATAAAACTGTATTTTGTTGATTTCCATTTTCATAATGCCATAAAATTCTAGTTTGCCTCTGAAATAATATTTTACATTGATTTTAAAAAGTCCATAGCTACTGGCAGATATAACAGAGAGGTAAATGCCAGGATTTGCATTTGCTATTTTTGAGATTAAATATTATTTCCTGGTGAAATATTTAATGAACATGACATCAGTAGAAAGGAATGCATCTATAGAGGCATTTATCCTGCCCCTGGTAATGCAGTACAGAGAAACAGTGTGTAATAACATATGTCAGTCATTGACTTGTGGTCATTTTATATTTCCTTCCCCAAACAACTTTTGTGAATCAGGGAATAAATTATCTTGTTCCTCTTGAGAGAGTTTTGTGGAAGAAGTGGACCAAATCCAAGCAAACACATTAATTTTATTGCTTCAGGTAAGCAAATTTTATTCAATTTCAGTTGATATTTCTTGAATGTTAGTGGTGTTTTATGACACACACATTCAATTACGAAGGAAATTTCTTGCTACTGTAAGTATAGTAGTTCTAAACATATCTCCTAAAGCTTAAGTAGTTCTAAACATATCTCCTCAAGCACCTGAACTATCTAAATTCCCTAGGATAAAGCAGAATTTTCAGTTTTCATTTTAAATTAATAGCCTGACCTTAATTTTTTATTTTGTAAACAATACCTTTCTTAAGAATGATTTTTAGGTTTTTTACTTGAACACAAAGTCAAGACTGATCTCAAATTTTATAGAATTATAATTATTTCAAGGTTTCTATTTCATTGGTTTTTAAAAATGAACAAACCAGAGCTAAGAATGATGGATAGCCATATGGATTATACTTTAAAATGATCTTTGCACTTTTAAAATCATGTGGTTTACATTTAGATCATGAAAATAATGTAATTACTGTAATTAGAACAAATGTAGAAAATGTATTTTGGACCAAACAATAATTAGAATTGATCCATCATTAATGTTTTATGAATTCTCAACAGAGCTTTTCGCTGTATTCCCAAATCTTTTGATTTAACATTTTTACACAAATTCTGCATTGCTTCCTGTTGAAGTTCAAGAGTTAAGATTATGTGATACATTAGTGAGGGAATATTTCCTGTTCAGTGTTTTAATCCTGTTTCCTGCGGGCTAGGGGTGCCATTATCATATTTTTTAAAAGATGTGAATATTCTAAGGGGCTGTTTTCATGATACCAGAATGAGTTTCTTTCCAAAACAAGCTCATCCTGGTTGCCATATATAATTTTTTTATTTGTTTACATGATTCCAGTGCAAAGTTTCATTCCGGTATGAGTCATTCCAGAATTTTACCAAGTAAATGTTGTATGAACTTCATTCTTGTACTGGAACCAAACTCATTCTGGTATCATGTAAATGGCCACTTAGAATTCTGTATTCTTGAAATTAACTTACACCTCCTAACTATCAGGACCTCTGTATTCAAATGCTATAGTTATATGCAGTGACTTAATTGCTTTAATTTGAACATTTTTGCCACCCACAGTTTTATGATTTGCATTTCAAAATACTTCTCAACATTTGGGCTAGATCTTTTCATGGTGTTAATTTCTTTGAGCAATTAACTCAGTGTTAGATGGTGTTATTTTTTTATTTCCCACCAAAAGTTTTCAAGAATTTAGAAATTTTTTTCAGACATTCTTTGGGTCTTTCTGCATGTACCGGAGTCTTTTGTCATTCTACACAATAGCTGGCCTTTGAATCTATTGTTTTCCGTCTTTGTTTGAAAGAAATGATGTCTTTTGTGCTCCAGTACCTACAGAAAGAACCCATTCTTTCTATCTTGAGTGATAATCTCTGCTGTTCTTGGTCACATCTGATATAGATTTAACAAAAGTATTAGCAATGACGTATGTGTTTCATATTTTTGAGTTGCATTGCACTCTGATGTGTTGGAGGAATTCTTTAGCTGCATTTCTGTGTAATTAAAACTGTTACATGTATACAATTGTATTGGCAATAGGGACCTGTAGACATATCCACTTCTTAATATTCCTTCCAATATTCTATACATTCACTTGCAAAATTGTTGTCAGGTTCAAAACATAGTACATAGAAGCTAAAACCAAAATGGTACTGTACTACCCTGTGAGTAGAGTCTCCATTTATACCTCCTCCTCCTCCTCTTGCTCACCTGTGAGGGAGCTAAACTGAAAGGAGACTCTACTCACAGGATAAAATATTGCAAATAAAATAGTACTTTAGTGAGATGCATGTTGCTGTGACCAGTGGAATGTTAATGTGCTGTTGTAAAACCATGAGAGGGTTATAACCCATTCAATCTTTTCTAGTGTGTGGTTAGTCAGTCAATTATATGTGGACTCATTCAATCCTAAATGATTTAGGTACATTTACCATCATAATCACTGTCTTACTTTACTTTGGAAGTTCCAAAAAGAATCCCTTGGGGATAGGGTGGTGTGGTCTGGTGGTGTCATGTGTAATCTCTTGGCAATCAAAAACAGTTTTCTACAGTTTTTATCTCAAAGTTTTTCCCCTTTAAATTATTAAGAAAATCAAGTCAAGAGAATACTTCTAAAAGCCAAACTTTTGCAATTTTGCATCAAATACTTGTGGGTGCAGTTTTTGAAGTTAGGCACTTTACTAATGGGAGTAGTGGATGCTCAGGCCCACTCAGCTTAGGAAATTTTCCTTTTCAAGCCAGATGTGAGAAGTAAATCCTCAATGAGCACAAATGTAAGAGATTTTTATCTTTTCAATATGTTATAGAGTTGGTTTTGACCTTTAAAAGCAATGGAAAGTTAATTGTTGAATTAAAAATAAGGACCCATAATCTTTTTTAGATAAAACATGGTTTGCATATTTGTTTGCTAGATGTCATCCTCTTGGAAATAAGATTCTTTGTTTGAGGCTCATCCATAATAAATGTACCTTCTTAGGCATTACTTTAATAAACAAAGAAACATCACCCAAAGAATAACACATATTGTCTGAAATGGGTACATTACAACCTCCAAGTAGAGAGGTGTATTCCAAGAGTTCAGCATTTGAAAAAGGGAATATGATGGGTGCAGTTTATTAATTTCACAGAAAAATTAGTAAAGTATCACGTAAAACAGATGTCTAAACTATTAAAGTTGATATCAGTAATGTATGCTGCTGTTTTGATCTGCTGTTTTAGTAAATGTTTCTTAGTAATTGTCAATGATTAGTGTAAATAAGCTAATTTTGTTATTTTATTGATAATGCATTAAATAAACACATAAATTAACAATGATTTAAATCACTTGATAATTATTATAACTATAATATTCAAGTTGTCAGCCAATCAGATTCTGTGTTGCTATTTCAGATTGCAGTTCACATTTTAAAAATCTAGTAAAACTGTCAAGTTCAGGAAACGGATTTCAGTGGTTAATTAATTTTTAGTGTAAAATAAATTTTATTTTGAATGTTTTCTTTTCAAAACTGAACAATGACACAACTGATGCTGATCTCAACTACTTTGATTTTTTGAAATTTGAGATGCCAGAAACAAGTCTGGACGAAGACACACCTAATGTGTTAGTGATAAAATTTCAACTGGCAATTATATTCAACCTATGCTGTTTTGCTAAGAATCCTGACGTGTTTGTCCATCAATTGGCTCATAAATACATAGATACAGCCATCTTGTATCTAATGAATCACGCCCTTGATAAATTAGAGGATTGCTATAGTGTATAGCTTCGGTGGTTAATGTGTCAAGGTGTACCAAGAGATTAAATTAACATGGAAAGGTTGGTGGATCTTAGGTAATTTGTTGATTATGTAATAACATTTCAAATGTCAGAAAACTCTAGATATTGAAAAACTAGTTTATCATTTATTATAATTGTGATTATGATTTTCTAACCAAAAAAATCTCAATATCTTGTCAATATTAGCAGTTTATTTATCATATTTTGACTGTTATAATGCAAAGTGATTACTTCATCTGCATTGCAATCAGTGAGTTTAAGTATTAGTAAGACATTGACAAAAGGTTTCACAAGCTAAACAAAGTCTGCTAGAAAACTGTACAATGAGATTCTGATCACAAGTAGATTTGTACAATTTGTTGGGATTTTTAGCATTCTATAGAAATATGAAAATCAAATTCAAGTAATGCGAGAAACCTTTGTGAAAACAGACGGTTTATGATAATGTTTGTGGGACAAGATGTATTCCACTGGGAAAACCAGTGCTACAGTGATTGAGTGGCTATTGTTTAAGCCAGAACCATGATTTCTTAGTTTTAATGCCAGTTAAATTGAGTTTAGAAACCATAATGTAGGTGGTGTGTTAAACTTGAAAAAACAAAATTTGGAATCCTTGCATTCTATACTGGGGACAAGAATTCTGTAAATGAATGCATAGACTTCCCAAGGGTATACAATAATTCCTTTGTGTTGAATGGAAATTCTGCAGTGTTTATTCAATTGACTTGTATGAGACCATAAGTCAGTTTCAGCCACTTTTAATGGCCATTACAGCAGATTTGTATCAATTATCCCACTTAGATCAGTAAGTTCACAAAGATGGCATTTTTTTGACACATTTCTTTATAACTAAAGAATGTTTTGTGTTATAGAGGTCTTACAATATCCAAGGAGAAATCCAGTCATCTTAAGGTATCAGGATATGTTGGAGACCGCTTTGCGTGGAAGCTGAATTTCGCGCTGTCTTTTCAATTATTATTCTTTAAAAGTATACATTTTCTGAAAGCTAGATAAACATAGTTTTCGAAAATATATTTGAAAAATATATTTCATCTTTTTTAGAATGAACGCACACACACGAGTTAAGGTTTAGGTCTCCAGTGTTCGCACTCACAAAATAGACAATATTTTTCGAACAAAAAAAGATATAAAAAATCTGAGACACCATATTAAAGCTCATTATCAACAGAGTATGCTGGTGTGTTTTTTGTTGTCATAGCGGAAATTCTGATCCTGTTGGAACATGCCTATTGATGATAAGACAGCGAAATTCAGCTTCCGCGCAAAGCGGTCTCCAACGTATCCTGATACCTTAAAGGTTAAATTTTATTACAGTCAAACTAAGAAAACTGTGAACACCTAAAATACATCTGGAATGTTAAGCTTCTGACCAATCACATGTGAGTGTGAATTCATTTCTAATTAATTCTTGCATGTGATTGGTTAGAACATGATGCTTAACATTCCAGACATATTTTAAGTGATCATGGTTTTCTTAAATTTGACTGTAATAGACTGCATGTAGCAACTCCCAAAGCAGTTCAATTTGAATGACTAAGAATGGAATTTTATTGATTCTCCTGAGAATTGGAGACTGATTGTTTTGATTTCCACCTTGAACTGCTTTAGAAATCACTGCAAGGAGTCTATAGGACATGTATTTAAGTGTGGATCAAAATTTGTGCTATTGAATATTTTGTTGTTGTTGTCTTAGGCCCTGTTCATATGGAGGCGAGCCAGCCTGGTAAGTGGGCTGGCCCACTTTGCTGAGATCTCAGTTCAGCCTACATTCTTTGTAAAAATTTCATTGCATTTATATGGGGAATATGGGGAGGTGGGCTGGCTTGCTTACTGAGATCTCGGTTGGAAGGTGCTGAGATCTTAGGAAGCAGGCTGGAAAAATTTTCTCATAAATGAGGTAACCTGGTAAACTGGGCTGAAAATGTTTCTACTGCGCATGTGAAATAAGTGCTGATCAATCACATGAATGATTTCATCCCAGTAAGTGGGCTGAATTTTCTCAAAAAACAACAACAACAACAACAACAAAACTTCATCTCGGCAAAGCCGGCCAGCCTGCTTACCAAGCCTCCATATAACCAGGGCCTAAATGGGAATGTCTGATGTTGTAGTTTTCCATCAGATTACTGTTTCAATATTAAAGAATCCAAAAACTTTGTTTGATGTACTGGTACCAATAAGACGTCAGCAGGTGTCAGAATTTGAGATTGGATTGTTGATAAGATCATGATGGCAGGATATTAGCTGACATCCTACCAGCAGTAAATGGAGGGTTGTATTTTTTACTTTCATGAATTCCTATGGGAATAGAATCATAAAGATTTGGCAGCCATGTTGGTTTGCCAAACAATAAAAGCTGAGAAGAAAATCTTTTGACCAACATGGCCGACATGAAGGCACATGAAAACTAAGAATTCTTGAATAAATTATACACTGTAAGTATTTCAAGCACTCATGAATAATTAATGACATATGGTCCTATCAAAACCCTCAAATCAGTCATATGGATAAGGCTTTATACCTGGTAAAGTCCTCATTATTCTTTATGTAAAGATTACTATTGATGGTGAAATTTTATATAAAGAATGCTAAGAGTGACTATATAAAGTATCACCCAAGTTTATGTGAAGACTTTAATAAGTCTTACAAAGGACAATCTCAATAGATCACTGACTTCCTACCAATTGGAAACAAGCTAACACACCTTTCTTAATCTGAATTTGTTGTCTTACACTTATGGGAGCTGTTTTCTGTACAATGTGCATGTCTGTGATGTGAAAGTTTTCATTGAACTATAATATTTGGCACTTTTTTGCATTTTTTATCAAAATGTTCTTAAATACTTAAAATTAAAATGTGTTTGAAGCAGTTCAAAAAACTCGCAGATTTCATTTTATCAGGTCTAAAACCACTCAGCTATGCCGGCTATGCCTCATGGTTTTAAACCCAAGATGTCTTGAAATTTGATATCTGTTACAGTAGTACACAGCGTGAATTTCAAATGTTCACTCTTTGATTCAATACTGTATGAATTCACCAAATAAGGCACAGTTACTTTTTACAGTCTACCTTTGTAAAGTAAATTGTTTATTTCTCAGCAAAGAGCTCCTGTGTAAAAAATGATGCAAAAGTTGCCATGCATTCAAGATGAATAGGACAGACTGGCAAGGAAAATAACTGTAGTTATGAAAGTTTGTTCAAGGAGCTGAGACGTGCCAGAGATTAGATTGCCTTGATTAAGATCACTGCATGACCTTGTAAAGGGTCATCTACAGAGACTTTTTGTTGTACTTAATACACTTTATATATCCTTGACAAACATTTAAATGGCAGCACCTTGGTTCCTAGACTTAAAACTATTGTGTAACACCTAATGTTGCTGTGTGGAAAGTTAATTATTTGTATCTGATGTATTATCTGTGTAGAGTATCTTCATTTAATTTTTTCCAGTCTGGTATCCTAGGAGAATGCACGCTAGGATTGGCTCATGAGCATTCTGGTTTTACATGGTATGCCTGGTTCAACGGTATCCTGGCTTGAGCATTGTAAAATTGTACAAAAGCAAAAAAGGGAAAAAATAAACTCTTTTACAGGCCTTGCTTGGTCCATATAGTGAAAAACTGTGCCCTTGGTCTTGAAACTGGACCTTGGCCTGCAGACTAAGTCTGTATATTCAAGACCTTGGGCACACTTTTTTGCTATATGGACTTCCCAACCGGTATATAACATACACATCTCTAGATTGATTGTCCTGAATTATATTGAAACTGCAAAGCTTTCTGTGTCTATTTGGGAGAAAAAAAAAAGATTTTTAAGTGACTGTAAAGTCCCCAGAATTATTTGCACAATCCTCTTAGATTTACCTTAGGAATATTTAAACTGAAATCAGTGTGTTTCCAGATTGTTATTCTACTTGTTGGTATTTTTAGACATTTTTGATTTCTATTTGCCAAAAATAGATTCTTGAATTACTGACAAGACATATTGTACAGCATAACAATACAAGCCATTGTTATCCAAGAATTTGCTCATTATCTTAGTTAGATCTGCAGGATTAATGAGCTTGGAATTAATTAGAAGTTCTGTAAAGTTGGACCACTGATCTTGAATCTCTCTGAGGTTTAAAAAAATCTTGCCCTTTTTATTTGTTTTTCTTTTGGTGCAGCAATGTTGAATGACAATATTTGCCCTTTGATCTATTTGTTAATTTATCTTTCTTTTTTTTCACAAGTCATCATGCCAGTAAATTGAAGGTAGAATAGGGAAGAAAAGTCAGGGCTGTAACCACAATTTTGTGAGCAGTCTGGTCCCAGGGGGTACTCCCTTTGTCCAAGTGTTAAGGGTGATCAGCAGTCCTTTTAAGGTTGAAAATATTTCCTGTGTGAACCTTTTAGGGGTTCTGACTCTAAAGTCAGTTACGTAACATGACTCCTTACCTTTTAGGGCCAATTGTTATTAATTCTCTTTATTGAACAATGTTAAAGAACAGACTAGTAAGATGTTATCAGTTTCAATGAAAAAAGAATCATATATAGTCGTACCTGTTAGGGATTAAAATCAACATGGCTCCAAAAGCTCTTTTAATTTGCGCTACTTTTAGGGGTCATTTTCAAAACCAACTGCCAATCACCCATACCTCTTGGACAAAGGAAGTACCCCCTGAGCCTGGTTTTCTAAATCTGGAAAAATATTAAAACTTGTTGTTTATAAAAGTGGTGTGGTGTGGTTGAAAAAGAACATTAACCTTTTAGTTCCTATGAGTGGCCTATATAGCCTTAAAAGTGGATAGGGATTGGATCAAATCACCGCCCTCCCCGGCCGCCCCACCCCCCCCCCCCCCAACCCCACCCGCACCCCAACCCCCACCACACACC
>WUAP02051115.1:24965-35074 GCA_015163945.2 Stichodactyla helianthus
GTGGTTGAAAAAAAAAATTTACCTTTTTGTTCCTAAGAGGTGGCCATAAAAGCCTAAAAGGGGGAGGGGGTTGGAACAAAACCCCCCCCCCCCCCCCCCCCCCCCCCCCCCCAAAATGAAACTAGAAATGAACAGCTGGGAAACCATGGCTGCTTTCACTAATTACTGGGACCAACCGACTGGCTTTCTGTTTTAGATATGGTGTATTGTTTTAGATGGTAATAGAGAGTTTTCTTATAGTTGTGGTATCTTTCTTTAGCTGTTTCTTGCTATTGGAATGCATTGGAAGAACTATATAGTAATCCAGTGGCTGTAATCTCTTTTTAGGGCTTCAGCTATATTTTTAACTTCAATAAATGTCGTTACATTTGTTTGTACTTTTTGACAACATTTTGTACAATTGTATCAACCAACAGTTTTGTATCTGATTAAACACCCATTGTCCAATTGTCAAGACTAAGAACAAAAAGCTGATGGTGCCAAGTTTTTTTGTGGCTAATCCATTGTTCTGTCCTTTATAGATGTATCAGTATTTCAAAACATGATATCTATCAGCAAGACTCATTGTCACAGGTTTTATATTGGAAGGTCAAAGGCTTGTTTGTAATGACTTTTTGTCTTCCTTAAAGTTTTTTCTGTAAACTTGTGTTGTAATACAGAATACAATTACTTTTTGCTGGTGATGAAACTTAATTTTTCACCTCATTAAAACAGTCACTTGAATTGTATAGTAGTTTTGTAATGTATACTACATATTGACCCATGCAAAAGAAATCTTTGGCAAACTAGAATAATTTTATTTCAAATGATCTAAATAATATATTGACCTCTGGTTACTATGGTGTAGAAAAATAATAAGGTGTTTTAGTGACTGAAGTTTCATAGAAATTCCCCTCAAAACTTACCAAACTTCCAAGCTACCTGTACTTTAATAGTTCCTAAAAGGAAATTTACTTGAAAAACATAAACTTGGAAATATCATCACTTCATTAACAAGCTTGTTTTGTGGTTCAAAGTTTGCATGATTTTAGCTTCAGCTTCAAAAAGGTGTTAAAAGAATACTGGCATGGATAGCATCAGTAACTTCACATTAAGTCTCCTTATAGACCACTCAAACAAGTGTTAGCGATTGAACTTTGATCAGCATGGTGGACATGTGAACAGTATATAATTGACGTGTTATGAAACTATAGCCTTAACAGCCATTAGTACCATATATAAGTCCTAATACATCCCTTAAGTATCCAAGCCCGTGTTTGAGAATACAGTACTTCAGGAACACTTTTATTATAAGTGTATCAACACTAAATCTCTGAAGGAACAAGCCATGACAAATATGTAGGTTAATTGTCATTTAACTTGCTTTAATTACTCTAAATTTGATTGCTACATGCCGTTCTTAACTTTGATGTTTCAGTTGTTTTAAGGGTTTTTGGATTTAGACAAGGACTACATCCGCATTTTGATGTCTGTTGCTACAAGTTAAATAAGAATAAGTTTGTAATTTTTTCTATAACTTCACTGATGTAGATATCTGCAGACAAGAATATTAAGCCGTTTTTAAATGAACTTTGATGTATTTATTCTAGAACAATTTATTTTCAATCACATGTATCCAAGAATGATTACTAAATTCTATATTTTCTCCACATTTCATCCATGAGGCTGTGACTTAAGTTTGTCCTTACTCACAAAGACTTAAAATTAACTAATTCCTTAGTATCATCCTAATGCATCTCTTTCCTCTGTTTCAGCTTCTTCAACGTTGGAAGTGAAGGTAAGTCCAACTCCTTGAAAGCTCTACTTTAAATTTTTAAGGTATTTTTTGGACTTTTAAACTCAAATAATTATAAAGATGAAAATTATTTCAACATGTTTTGATTTCATGCACATTGAATGGCAATATCAAAGGTGTTGATTCCCTTATGAGTCATTCTGTAGTTAGGAGTGCTAATAGCAACATTAGCTGTAGTCTATTTTCAGAATAAACTTATGTTTGTCTAGGAAGCTGATTGGGTAAGCCAGCGACATTCAATACCTCTGAGCACCTCAAGTGAATGTGTCATGAAAAGATAAATTGCTTGGAATAAAGCATCATACATGTACCACTAAGATTCATTTCATCTAAATTTGAAATTCATTACTGAGACAGTATTTATTTAAAAACTGGTTTGTCTTAATCCTGATGAAACTGGATGACTTTAACATGTCATTTAATTAACTACACATCCATTGATGCTCTTAAGCATAATTTGGCTCACACAGCAGTTTTTTCTGTCACGTGACGAAAGCTCTCACCTTTGAAACAATATCTGTCTGTTTCAATCATAAGTGTACGAAACACTAGTGTCCAATGTCACAGAGCTTTAAATACTGCTGAATAGTGCTCAGATGTTCAGATGGTTCAGTAAACGCATCTCATAATAAGACAAGAATGGGACTAGCAGGGATATTTGAAACTGAATATGGACTCCAAAATCTAGGTGTGTAGTAAGAAAACAAAATATCAGTACCTTTTTTGCTCACAAATACTAAGGAAGTTGGCAGAATTTGATATGGATTGTTATATATAATGGAGATCCATCATGGGTGATACTTCTAAAAAAAGTTTACATTCTCTTTGATGAGTCAATAGATTCTTTTCTTTTAGAAGTGTTTAATATACTGTAACATATTTGTCTTTGTTTTTGAGTAATGTTTTTGCATGGTTCTTCCACAGCGGAAGCTGAGTTCAATCCTGAAATGAGGAATATGTTCAATCAATACCAAGTGAGTAGGTTTACAACTTTCTGTTTATAAACAGTACATACAATTTACATAATATCCATGCCTTGGAATTCTCTTTATTTACAATCTAGATACTTTAAACACATCAAGTTATGGTACACACAACTTTTACTGTATCTTTAAAGTTTTTAGACACTAACTCAAACATCAGACATAAGATAAGATACATCAAAGTTTTTATACACTAACATTAAGGAAGAGTTAAATCTTATATGGTATGAAAGAAATAGTGTGCAACATTGTGGTCAAAGGAGACAGTTGCCTCAGCCAAACATATCTGTTTACATTTATTAGTCTACAGTGGAATTATTTTGTAAGTAGGTTTGTTTGCTTACATAAAAGAGTACTTAAGAAACTTAGAAACTTAGACTTAAATTTTTATCTGAAAATAAAGTTTTCTATAGACATTAATACTAGAAAAAATAATCATTCATAATGCTTGTTTTGATATTTCTTGCTTTGAAAAAATGTGTCTAAATTTCTAAAATAGTTTTCAAAATGTTTTCAACATATTCAAATAATGGAAAGAATTTTTTGGTGCGTAAAAATATTTCCCAGGGATACAAATTCTCCATTTGGTCTAGATTATGAGTACACCAACTGTTTGTCTTTTTTGGCACACATCCACTTTTGTTAACTAGCTCATGTAAAATGATATGTCTTGAGTGTTAAGGTCAGGCTTCACTGACAGCTAGACAATAGCCTATTATGAAAAGTAGAGGTTTTACCTAGTATTATTTATATCTTGATTGTTTTCTTATTGTAACACTGATTCTCATGTCTTTTTTAATACGTTTTCATCATTTAGGCCAAAGGGTGTCAGATTTATGTAGATTTTATAATTGTCTAAGAGACAGTCAGACAGACAGACAATTCAATATAATAATGGTAATGATTTTTGTTTTCATTCCTTAGGAATTGTTTTGGGCTGTTTTCATTGTTTTGAATGCATTACTAGTGGATTAAGGACATGGTTGAACATTGTTTTTTTAATTTAAAGGATTTAAGGTTAAATACATTTTGGAATTTTTTTAGACCAATAAGAATTTTAGGTTTATTTAAATTCAATTATGAGTAGATTTTTAAAACTTGAAAAGATATTTAATAAAAAACAATATTTAAAAATTAAGGAAATAAAAATAAAAATTGAAATGGAACTGGGTAATGAAAATAAAATGAAAGAAGGAAAAGAAAAAGTAAAATATAAATTACAAGAAATTGAACAAAATAATAACATTTCTTTGGGCAATATTTCTTAGGAAAGAGAGAAACTATAGAAATAACATTAATTGGATTAAAAGAATTTACAAAATCAATATTTAGAAAGCTAATAGTTGATGTGTTGGAAAAAAACATCATCAATCACAATGTTGCCAAGGAAACACTGAAAAAACTACCAAAAAAAGCAAACAAAAAAACATGTAATGAGAATGACATGCAGATACCTATAAAATCAAAAGTTTTCTCAAAAATAAAAATTATGCTGACTAATAAATTTACTGATTTGAGTTTTAAGTTGGATACTTTGTTGCCTCTGTTATCCATTTGTAGTTTAAACCTTGAGTTTTATATGTTGAGCAAGGAATAGACCTTACTGCGGTTTTCTGTACACTGAGCACTCAGACACTCACATGCCAAACGCCATTTTGCGTTTTGGCTTCCATCAATCAAAAATCCGAACATTTTCTGAACAGCTAAGAGCACGTTTGTGGCGGGCAAATGTACCACATATACCCACGTCCGCCAGTCACGATGTTTTGGGTTCGTAGCTGTTCGGAAGAAAGTTCGGATTTTTGATTGATGGAAGCCAAAACGTGAAATGGCGTTCAGCATTTGAGTGTCTGAGTGCTCATTGTATGGAAAACTGCAGTAATCACTTGGGCATAATGTTTTCTGAATACAGACCTCTCAACTGGGAAAGATTCTTTTTTTGAACTACATCTATATATTAATGTATCTTCTCAAGTGTTACTATTAAACAAAGGAAAAAACCCCCAAAGGAATAACATGTGACCTGTAATGGGAAAACAATGAATAAGGAATATTGAATGCATAAATATTTTACCATTTAATCATTCATTGTTCTTTTTTTTAATTTTTAATTTTTCAAATGTCAGTTGAAAGTGCTGAACAAATTTTATAATCTGGACATTTTGTCATTTCCACATTTTCTGCATTTCAATTTTCATTCTAATCCATTTTTCTTGTTTATTTTCCGGTCTTTCACGCAGATGTCGTATGGGAACCATAATGAAATTCCCATGCAGACCACAGGGCCGCCAGCATACCCACAGAACATCCAAGGTCCTTTATACACTAACACAGCAGGTCGACGCACTTCAGTATCACCAGTATCATCCCAGTCAGATCTTCACTATGATACTGTAAGTTGAATGTTATTCACTTTTATTTTTAACAGCAGCATTAAAAATTCTACAGGTGCACATTTTCTTTTATCCCCCTTTTTATTCTCACTTTTCTTTTTCTGTTTCCATTTCTATTTTGGATATCCTTTTATATGTTTTTGTTCCCTTTTCATTTTTTCTTTCTTTCATTTTATTTTTTCCTTTCATTTTGTCGTACTTTATTTTGCTTTGTATGCTGCACATTTTTCTGTCTTTTCATAACTATACTTGCCTATTTTTTTCTGTTTTCATCATTTACAGTGAAAATCATTGTATCGTGACCCATGTTAGTTGGATTTTTGTCTTTTCTGATCCATCATTCATCATTTGGAGCAGAGGTTATTCAAATCAACCAATTATTTTCATGGATTCACATAATTACTGCCCTCATATGATTGACAGATCAGAAAAGCACAAGGATCCAACTAAAGTTATGACAATATGGTTTACAATGCAACAGTTTCTCACACTTCTTATTTGATTTATATTTGTGTTTCTCATTTTTCCAATTTCCATATTACCTTTTTTATTTCTTCTTTTTCATTCAATAGAAGAGCTCATTAAATGACAGCCTTTCACCAGTCCAGTCCCAATTCAACTCGCACCTTCCCACCATTCCAAGCACCACCGAGTATCCAGGAGAAATTGGTTTCTCTCTGTCCTTTGGTCCAGTGACTGAATCTGCATCTAAATCTGCCACATGGACCTACTCCGAGAGCTGTAAGAAGCTGTATGTCAATCTTGCAAGCTTTTGTCCAATAAAGTTCAAGACAGACCTTCAGCCACCACCAGGGTGCTATTTGAGAGCTGTCGCTGTGTTCAAGGGCTCAACAAACCTGCATGACATTGTAAAGAGATGCCCAAACCACAGCCAACCCTCTAGTGATAGTGAGTAAAATGATTTTATTTTGTATATGGTAGATCTACTATGCTTTGCACTCAAATGAGATTCATTAGGATTTATCCTCAATTTTAGACAGCTCATGAAAATTGGTCTATTTAAGATAGTGCTAATGAGTAATGCTACAGTATTCAATGATGATGTTGTAGATCCTGATCATAATCAGCACTTCATTAGAAGCAATAATCCAGCAGCACAATACCATGTGTGTCCTGAATCTGGCCGCCACTCAGTGGTCATCCCATACCATGGCCCACAAGGTATGTCAACTTTATTACCACAACTATCATTTTGCTTTCTGATTGTCTCCCAACTAAGTTCTATAATAGTATGGAAAATATAGTCAACCAGCACATGTTACTGCTGTCCAATACAAAAATATTGCAGCTTGTCTGTAAATTTGGTGCTTTCATTGTGGTATAGAGCAGATTGTGTATGACTGTGAAAAGTGTGCACCACGAACACGGTCATGACACAGTCAAGGCACGGCAAGGCAAGGCAAGTCAAAATTCTAGAAAACATCATGGTCACAGCAAGGGACACTTATGGCACTCATTGTGCTGCGAGCTTTTCACAGTCATATGAAATCTGCTCTAAAAGGAAATCAAGGTCAAGATCTGCGGAGTGCCTTTGAAAGTGTGTATGTGTGTGTGTGAGGGCTAGAAGTGTCATATTCAGTGCAGGCTTGGGGAAAAAAGGGTAGGGGGAGGCTATAGCCCACAGTTCTTCCCCCTAGCCATGGTCCCTGAAGGTTGACTTCCTTATAATTTTTAATTCTATTATTGACCATGAGATGGTGTCAGAAACGGTTCCAAACTTTACATTATTCAATTCTTTTCCTTACATCATTTTCATAATTTCACAGTGTGGCAACCACCAGTTCTGAACATCTGTTTTTTAATCAAAATTTTGAAAGCCTGAGTTAAAAAAATGTTTTACCCAAAACTAACATGTCTGCAATGCCTGGTTTACGTTGAATGAAGTATAAATACATAATATATATATTTTACCTCCAGTTGGTACAGAGTTTGTCACAGAGATGTTTGCCTTTATGTGTTTTTCGAGCTGCCCCTCTGGACCCAGCAGAAGACCAGTTGAAATCATCTTCACCCTGGAGAAAGAGTAAGTATCTTTATCCAATTTATTTATGGAATTAAATAAATAAAGTTTAATTTTTGTATTTCTACTGAGCCATCGAGTCAACCTTTTATTTTCCATTAAATTTTGCAGCCTTAAAAAAATCGCACAAACTCAGCCCAGCTTATGGGCTTCAGTCACACGGCAGCCATGTTTATTCCCAAGAGAATGAAAACTTTTGTTCTTCCCCGCATGAACTCAGTCTGAAGTGTTTGATTGCGAGGCCATCCAAGGGAAATGTAATGATTTAACTAACATGGCAGCTGTATAAATAAATTTCATGGGTAAAGATTGTCACCAATTTAACTTGCTGTTTTATACTGCTGTTTTGTTTAAGTGGATTGACACTTGGACGTAGAGTTGTGGAGATCAGAGTATGTGCATGTCCTGGACGAGACAGAAAGTCCAATGAAAGCTTGTCTGGGGTGTCGTCAACATCTCCTCTGTCCAAAAGAAAGAAAGGTAAAGTTCTCAATACTTCTTAAATCATATTTCACACGAGTAAAATACTTATGGGTCATGTATTCAAGCATTGTGATTGGATGTAGTGCGTTTTTGTGCTTCCTGATTGGTTCAGAGGGGAAGCCATTTGAGTGTCAAAATTTTCACCTACAATGCTTAGCGATAACAGTACTGTAATCATTATTAATAAGTTTCGAGTGTCGTCGTGGGAACATTGTTGATCTACCACAGCATCGGTTTTAAGCTCCTGTTAGACACACTAGCACAGCTCACGACTCAATTGCAGTGATTGAAGACCAAACATAGTTGTATTATATTGGTACTAACCCCCTCCCCCTCAGTGATTGTTCCCCACAGGGGATGGGTGTGTAGCTATAGACCAAAATGAATAACGTTATCTTCGTTTCTTGGATGTCAGGACAAGGCAAATCAAATTCCAAGAAGCAGAGAGCCGTTTCAAGTGGCGATGAAGAGGAAAAAGATTGGTGTATTTACGTAAGTAATTGAAATACCTCTTCAACAGGATCCCATATTCTGGAAGTTTTCTGGCACTAAGCTGAAGTCGGCAATGCCTGTTATTACAGTTGAACGCGCAACAAGATGTACTAGAGAGGCTATTGGGTCAATACAATGCATAATGGCTCACTTGCATCTCATCTGCTTACGTCTATAATATCTGCTATTTTCGAAGGGTGTTCAGAGTGTTTCAAATCTTTCTCCAAACACGGAAAGACGGCGCGTATCGCCAAGCAAGGAGTGGCGAAGGCGCAACGCTAACACTTGCTCTGTTACTTCATTCAAGGAATGAGCTTAGGTGACAAATATGATACCAATATAGATGTTGCAACTTATTGCCTTATTGTTTTATTATCCAATCAGCTAGTATTTCGTTTGGTTACGTCACAGTATGACCATACCTTATTGGATCCCTGCAGGGGTGGAGGTGGGTGACCTGCGCTTTAATAATCTATCGTTCCATTTTGTCTTCAGGGAAAAGACCCTCGTGTTTATAACATATTGAAGTTAATGAAAGAACAATTGGAAAGCAGTTTCTTGGAGACATCTACTGAAACCAATACACAGTAGGTTAACTTTCTATATTACATAATTATCGATAAAATACCTATTTTTCTTTATTGCGAAAAACTGATATTTTCGCATGTGAAAATAACACCATCATGGTTTGTACCTTTTACAGCTATTTGAAAGCAATAAGGTTTGTTCATCGATAATTATATAATAAACAATATTACATAGGCGCTTTGAGATACGGATTTTATTTTTCGCGTTGAAAATCTCTCACGAATGAGAGCGGCGAACGAGTGAGAGATCTTTTCAACACTCGAAGATAAAATCCGTATCTCCGCGCCCGTGTAATATCCTCTATTTTATTCATTTGCGCTACGCAGTCGATACAAAACATGCTAAAACCGTATTCAGAGGACCTGGCATTGCGACATACATCCAATAATCTTACTTCCAATCTATCATCTCCGTCTACATGGTTCACACAAGCCTTTAAAAGTCCTTGAAAATGTGTTGAGTCCTTGAATATTCCTTGAATTCGGAAAATTCGATTTTTGTCCTTGAAAATTCTTGGAATTTTTTCAGTGTCTCCTTGAATATTCCAATTTGACCTTGAATTTTGTGGTTGCTGTTGGCGTAATTGTTATCCAGCCCCAAAACAAGATAAATCTTAGTCATCAGTCATTTCTTGTAACAAAAACTTCGTGTCAGGCCCTTCTCTTCTCGCTATTTTTAGAATGGCAGAAAACCCTGGGGATGAGTTTCTCTTGTTCCCAGGGTGTTCTGGGTAATTTTCCAGATGGCGTACGTGTGGCTCCTTGGTATTTAGGAACTTTCATTATAACATAAATTCGAAAACAGCCCTTAAAAAGCCTCAAAAAGTCCTTGAAAAGTCCTGGAATTTTTTCCTTGAACTTCTGTATGAACCATGTTTTATATTTGTACCGTACTTCCCATACTTCTCGTTCTTCCCGTTCTTCCCATAATTACCATACTTCTTGGTCTTAACTTCTATGTTTTGATGCCGACTACAATCTTCTCAATAACTTTGAAAGATGTGAAACGAGGCCAGTTATCCGGAGTGAAAAAAGACAAAAATTTTAAAGCGTTTGTCTTCTTCCTTTATAAATGACGCCTGAGACAAGAGGAAAGAAACTTTTGTCGTTCCTTAAGTTATATCACTGTATTTCTTGGTTTGGTACAACTGGCCTACCAGTCTCCTGACTCGTCCCCAGAGATATATAGAGGATATTACACGGCGCCGCGAAGATAAACTTCATATCTTCGCGGCGCCGTGTAATTTTCTTTTTATTATATAGACAAAGAAAATCTTTCTTTGATTTCGATAATCACAACCAACACGTCGTCCTTTGAGACTCTGCAAAACTCAC